>JAKGSA010000143.1:704327-738295 GCA_033558755.1 Philaethria dido
ATTTTGGGGAAAGGATGGGTGGGAATGGGAAAACCTGGCTTACATGCCATCGAACCGGAACACATCATAAGATATTTGGCGGTTCGTCTTTGACATGATAGTGGTCGCGAGCCAGACGGAGGACGAACCTCCTACCACCAAACACTGTAAGCGCCACAGGTTGTGGGTTCGATTCCCACTCCAGGAAATGGAATATTTCATTTCCTAGGTTTGGTAACAAGGCAAAGCGCGGCGTTGAGTTCCGCCACTCAGCACGCAATGCCTCAATTTGGCGGAAAGTGGGGAACGGAAAGTCTTAACACTAGATTCCCTCTCTGCCTACCCTGCTATATGCGGGATACAGCGTGAAGCTATGTATCTATGTAAAATATTAATATTTAGGTAACAAGCCAAAGCGCGGCGTTGAGTTCCGCCACTCAGTACGCAATGCCTCAATTCGGCAAATGGGGAAAGGAATGTCTTAACACTAAGTTCCCTTTACCTACCCTGCTATTTGAGGATACAGCGTGAAGCTGTGTATGTATGTATGTACTTTGTCATATCGTGAAAAAATAATCTCAATATAATCATTGCCTCAAGTGGAAATCGAACCCACCACCAATCACGTTTACAGTTAGATGTCTTTCTGTACTATGGTGGCCTTTCTTAAAAATATAATCGAATATATAGAAAATTGCCTATAAACGTGATATTTTTGACACGTCCGATGGCTTATTTCGTAGTAAGCCTCGTCAATCACAACCTTAAGTTATCAGTGACAAGCAAGGTGCCGTAATCCGGTCAAATGTGGCATGACGTTATATTGAGTCCTTTGATCACTTTATACTGTCTATTTTTTTGAACTTGCCTCTTTTTTTTACTCAACTAAAATATTTATTCCACTTACATATATACATACATAAATTCATGCTGTATCCAGCATATAGCAGGGTAGGCACAGGGAACCTAGTGTTAAGAAGTGTCTTAAGGAAAAGGGAACAGAGTGCTGTTTCCCACTTTCCACTGAATTGAGGCATTGCGTGCTGAGTGGCGGAACTCAACGCCGCGCTTTGTCTTGTTGCCAAACCCAGGAAATGAAAAATTCTATTTCCTGGAGTGGGAATCGAACCAACAAAATGTCGCGTTTACAGTCGCACGCTTGTGCCTCTGCGCCACGACAGGCGTTACTGTTACCGCGTAAAAATTTACTCTAAACCTTTTCCTGGTCAGTTAGGTAATAAGTTCAATGTACTTTTTTACTTTGAAATGATGGTGCTTAAGAATATTTATTTCTCAAGAAACTTATATTTACACTTACCGTAGATTTGTAAAAAAGGATCCATCGTGGCGCAGTGTAGAACGTCTGACTGTAAACGCGATAGGCTGTGGGTTTGATTCCCACTTACGAAAATTATTATATTTACATAATTCTCTTTTTTAAGCTCTAGGAAGACAAAGTGCGGTTTTAAGCTCCGCCAATCAACACTCTGTCTACCCTGGAATAAGTGATAAGGCTGCTTCTTTTTGGTTTTTAATTATTTTCATTATGAGAGGAAAATGGAGACCAGATTGTCTTAACAGTAGGTTCTCTCCGACTACCCTGCTAAGGACAAAACGTGAAAATACTTTCAGCTATAGATAACTATTCAACATAGTAGCAATGTAGTTGAAATTACAAAAGTTAACACAAAATAATAGTTAGCCGAAACTCGTTTGTCTTCATTATGAAAACCGCTTGAAACGTGAAACTTCATTATTTATTTATTTACTTTTACACTGTACTGTAAATACTGTTGTTCAATTTAATACTGCTTCTGTGGTGACTGATAAAGTCTTTTTGAGTAGAAAAAGTAATTGAAAATAGGTCAAGAAAAAGAAAGAAGAAAGAAGAAGACCATTATGGCGCAGTGGGACAACGTCTGATTTGACCACGAATGGTTATGGTTTCGATTCCCACTCATAAATGACTACGAGTATATCGTTGTATTTTTATTTCTTCGTTCTGGTAAAACAAAGCGGAGTTGAGTTCCGCCACTTAACAGGCAATGTCTTTAACTTGCACGAAAAGAGAGTTTCTCTGAGTCAGAGATGTAAGGTAGTCACCCTACAATGCGAGATAAATTACTACATAAAACTATTCAACATACATACATACATACATAGATTCACGCTGTATCCCGCATACAGCAGGGTAGACAGAAGGAACCTAGTGTAAAAACACTCCGCTCCCAAACCCAGGAAATGAAAAATTCCATTTCCTGGAATGGGAATCGAACCCACAACTTGTAGCGTTTACAGTCGCACGCTTGTGCCTCTGCGCCACGACAGACGACTATTCAACATAATAACAAAATAGTTGAAATAACAAAAGCTACTGGTTACTTCTTACCTAAATTTAAATAGGACCACATCAGAAGCATAGTTAGCATTTTAATTTCTTGTATTTGGTGACGAGACAAAGCGCGGCGTTGAGTTACGCCACTCAACACGCAATACCTAAATTCGGCGAAAAGTGGGGAACGGAATTGTTGAAAGAGAATGGAGTGTCTTAACACTAGGTTCTCTGGTTCCCTCTGCCTACCCTGTAATATGCGGGATACAGCGTGAAGTTAAAAAAATAAAAAAAATAAATAAAAAAAGAATCATCGAAATCGGTTCACCCAGTATAAAGTTAACAAATGTTAACATACATAAAAAATACAGTAAAAATGAAAACCTCTTCCTCTTATTAACTACTCAGACATGGTGCGGCGTGGAGTTCCGTCACTCAACACACAATGTTTCGGCTTAAGTCAGAAAGTGGTGATTTTAGTGTCTCAAATCTATTCTCTCTGACAACCCTGCTAAGTATAAAAGTTGTATACTTTATAATATGCAGTTCAATGAAGGGAACGTTAAACAATATCGCTTTACTCTAAAGAGCTCTCTAATGAGAAAAGTTCAGTATCTAATATGCATAGCTACTGTTATAGCGTATTAGAACGAGAACTCATATTATCTGTAAATTTTATTATATTATAATGCCTAAGATTGTTAACGCGGCATTTTTTATAGATCAAAGGAGGCAAACGAACAGAAGGACCACCTGATGGTAAGTGGTTACCTTCGCCCATAGACATCTACAACACTAGATGTAAATGCGTTGCCAGCCTAGACGGTGGGTGAAAGTTGAAGAAACAATATAGTGGCCATGGCAGTCAGCCATAGGAACCACTACATTCTAAGGAGAGGATGGGTGGGAATAGAGAAAAACCTGTCATCGAACCGGAAAACATCATAAGATGTTTGGCGGTTCATCTTTGACATGATAGTGGTCGCGAGCCAGTCGGAGGATAAACCTCCTACCACCAGATTAGGGTACTGGGCTACCCGCCTCTTACGGGATCCGGCGGTGGAGGGGAATTGTATTCTAACCCCGTTCACTCACAGGGATTAAGTTCCGCCAATCAATAAAGTATGTCTCAATTTTGGACGAAAAATAGACAACGTCTAGTCTTGACACTAGGTACTCGTTGACTACACTATTTATTTTTCTTTTTTTTTAACTTTATGCTGTATCCCGCATAAAGCAGGGTAGACACAGGGAACCTAATGTTAAGACACTCCGTTCTCTTACAACAATTCTGTTCTCCATTTTCCGCCGAATTGAGGCATTGCGTGCTGAGTGGAACTCAACGTCGCACTTTGCCTTGTTACCAAACCCAGGAAATGAAAAGACTAACATTACCTGGAGTGAAATATACATGGAGCATAGTGTTTGGCGCTCCATTCTCACTAACTACTCCACTAGCAATAGAGCGTGGAACTATGTAAAGTAGTAAAAAATTATATAATCCTTCCTCCAACTGGGTGTCGAACCCACAACCAACGTCACGATATGTTACTAAGTCTATCTGTCCATATAAAATGTATATTTACATAGAATACTGTAGTCAACAATCCGAGCTGTCATATTCATAGAAGTTCTGACCAACGAATGCTCTGGAGAGTTTAACTTTACTTCTTGAAAAATCTCACACTTTATGAAGTTAATATTTGTTTAAAGAATTTTCAGGTTGATTTACATTTTATATCAAGGATTTATGAAAAAAATTGATTTCAGCTGCACACTTGTCCCCAAATAGTAGATCTACTCTGGTGTTTGGGAACAGAGAATAGAACAGAGATAATTTAGTGATAAGACACTCCGTTATTTACTTTTCAGCTGTTTTTGTGTATTACATACATACATAACTTCACGCTGTATCCCGTATATAGCAGGGTAGGCAGAGGGAACCTAGTGTTAAGACACTCCCTGGAGTGGAAATCGAAACCACAACATGTCGCGTTTACAGTCGCACGCTTGTGCCTCTGCGCCACGACATGCGTTACAATGTATATTGAGTGACGGTATTCGAAACCGCGCTTTGTCGCTTCGCTTATTAGAGCAGAGAAAATAAAAATAAACTAAATATGGTTAGATGATGAGAATCGAACGCATAACATTTATTAACGCATTTATTAAACTTCTCCGTATGGCAGATAGAATCTTAAGACACTCCGTTATTCTTTTTCCCTCGTACTCGTAGACATAGTATGGTTGGGTTTCGCAATCCAGGACCTTTCTAATGTATGTCTTATCAGACCAGGGACCGACTAAAATTATGTAAAACTATCTGTGTCCTAGGAATCAGTTACGCAAAGCCTTAAATACCTTTATAGATTTCCCCTTATAGTAGGTATTTCGAGGAATTCTCTCTCAGTGCTACCCTATACATGTTAAGGCACCTGTATGCCAAATAGCCAATAATCGTCCATCAGTCACTCAGTAAATCAAGCATTATATAATATATAAAGATAATTTTATGATCACAAAAACACAAAAGTACCAACTAAATGTCTATTACACATAATATACTAAAAAAATACAGAATTTACCATCATTCCACAGTCAAGAGGCGTTCCCCGCCACTGTGAGTACAGTCAATAACATTATTAACGCTATCTACTTATATATTGAACACTAATTAGGTACTCTAACCTCGCAGGCACTATCAGGATGATAGGACGAGTGGCGCTGTGGAAAAATATTTACATTGTTTCGTAAGGGTTTCTGAGTGTATCGTGTAATTGCTATGCTAAATTGTGAAATGTCTGAGTTTAATTTGGTATTACCAATTTTAAATACGTCTGTCGAAGAGCAAACGTGTGACTGTAAACGTGACAGGTTGTGGGTTCGATTCCCACTACAGGGAATGTAAAATATTAGTATTTTCATTTCCTGGGTTTGGTAACAAGGCAAAGCGTGAAAGTTTTGCTATTTAGCACGCAATGCCTCGATTCAGTGGAAAGTAAGGAACGGAGTGTCTTAATAATAGGTTCACATGTTCCCTCTGCCTACCCTGCTATATGCGGGATACAGCGTGAAGCTAATTAAATATTATTTTTATTATATTATCGTCAAATTACAAAAAAATAACTTTATAAATTGTAGCTTATATATTAATCTGATGTTTGATCTGTAAAGCCTCCTCAAGATCCGTTCCTTAGTTTTTTTTAGTTATCTTAGTTTTTTTTAAAGAATAACAAGCGTTCATCTATCAATCTTAGCAATATTTCATTTATTTATACATTTTACTATATTTATAATCATTGAAAAAAATATATATATATACTTAAACTACTTTTATTTTCTTACTATATTAAGACAAAGCACGGCATTAGGTTCCGTCAAACCAAACGCAATAGCCCGAAATCTAATGAACAATTAAGAATAGAGTGTCTTAACATTAGGGTTCTCTCTGTCTACCCTTTTTTTAGTATCCCGCATATTAGCAGGTTAGGCAGAGAGAACTTGAGAGCCTAGTGTTAAGACACTCCGTTCTCTTTTAAAAATTCCGTTCACCACTTTCCGCCGGATTGAGGCATAGCGTGCTGCGTGGCGGAATTCAACACCGCGCTTTGCCTTGTTACCAAATCAAGGAAATGAAAATATTAAATATATTTAGAGATTTTATTTCCTGGAGTGGGAATCGAATTCACAACCCATCCCGCTTACAGCCAAATGCTTGTACCTCTGCGAAACGACAGGCGGTAAATTTTAAGGTAAAAAAATCAAATATAGTCGATGGAATTCAAACACTAGGGACAGAGGACAGTACAGTGCATGTTTGCACAAATACGATTGCATTCTGTATTCACTTCCAATTCCTTAGAGAGGTTGATATGTCGACTCTACAAACTTGCCGATATATGTAGATCTAATCTCTACTACGTAGTATACATAATTATACAAAAATATGCATTTGTATATTTTTGTATAATTATTAAGATTTTAAGAAAAATGTTTGCAATCATGCACTTAAAAGTATAATTAGCGCTTGTCGTGGCGCAAAGGCACAAGCGTGCGTGGCAATGCGACAGGTTGTGGGTTCGATTCCCACGCCAGGAAATGTAAAAGTTTAGTATTTTCATTTTCTGGATTTGCCTGCCCAGCATTAAGTTCCGTTACTCAGCACGCAATGCACCAATTTGGCGGAAAGTGGGAAGCGGAGTGTCTTAACACTAGGTTATCTGGATCTCTCTGCCTACCCTGCTATATGCGGGATACAGCGTGACGATAAAAAAAATAATTATAAAATACACACAGTGTATAATATGTGTATGTAAATTATGATACAGCAAAAGTTAGTGAAGGTAGATCTAAATAAGACTACAATAACATAGCTTATACTTCAAAAGACTAAATAGGTTACATTTATAAAAAAAAAATTGTAATTTCACCATGATAAGTATCTAGTATTTCACATAATTAGTAAGGCATATAGCCTTACTAATTATGTATTTAGTATTAAAAAAGACTATAATATATTTATGTAGTAAATCACCCCGGGTTACACAACCAGTATAGTGGAAATTGGTGAGCATTGAAGCGAGTACGCAATTATTGGATCGGACGTTGCACGAGGTTGCGGCGACGCCAGCACGCGTAAGTATAAACATACTCATTATATATAGGTATATATGCAATTTATATACTAATAGCTTTACTTTTTCTCACAGCAGAGTTTAGTGTCAAGACACTCCGTCTTTTCTGAAATGCAATGCCTCAATTTGGCGGAAAGTGGGGAACGGAATTGTTGTAAGAGAACGGGGTGTCTTAACACTAGGTTCTCAGGTTCCCTCTGCCTACCCTGCTACATGCGGGATACAGCGTGAAGATTAAAAAAAAAAAGTCTCTATATTTCGTTTTGAGTGACAAAACATTTTTTTTAATGGGAAGGAGCAAGGTAAACGAGCTTTAGGGTCACTTAATGCTAAGTGATCACCATTCACAGCCCCGTGTAACACCAGAGGACAGGTTACTAGCAACAGATGCGTGACCGGTCTTTCAGAGCAGAGAAATGAGAATAGATGTATCTTAACATGACTATAGTATAGGCGAAACAAGTATACAGGAACCATATCGCTTAGTGATCCGTTACCTGTGACAATTTTGCTAGGGATTAAACGTGAAGCTAAGTAAAGTAAGTATAATCTTTTTTTGAGTGGGGATCAAACTCAAATGAGTGATGAAAGAATGGTGAGAAAGATATATGAAGCAAAGGTGAGCGGCAAGAGAGGTAAGTGGAGACCCTGGTTGACCTTCGAGAACACAGTATCAATGATACTGGAGGAAGGTTACGTAAAAACCATGAGAGCCCCCCGGAGGGCATGCATTAATAGGTTAATGACTGTGGTAGAGGCGAAAAAGGTGTGTAGGGACCGTAGTGTTTGGCGCCTGACTACCCCGCTAGGGATAAAGTGAGAAGTTAGGTAGGGAGATCAAATTCAAAACCAATCGTGTTTACCGTGTCACGCTGCGACCAAAGCCTCCATAGCCTAAAATTCACATAACCATGAAATTATTATACCATAAGATAATTACAATTTTCCATAACATTAACTCTAGGATATTTAACATAACAAGCATTTTAACGATCGAACTTTAGTAAAATCGCGACGTTTCACGTCAGAATACCATTAGCATCCAAGTCAAAGGCCGCTAATTCGGCTCGAAGGACCAAATTAATGAGCCGAAGTATCCACCGGCCCTTGTTCCTGTGTACTTGGGCTAAGGATTTTGTATGTAATTAAATTAATATCATGAATAGGTGAATTAATTTTGTTAAGTGTTTGGGTTGTGGTGGTAGTGGTTATGTTTGTTTATGGGATGTATCGTGACTATGTCATATTTGATAAGATTTTTAACTAATGTCTAAAACAGGAAGAGGACTTTTTTTGTTTTACTGCGTATTTTTTTACTGGGTAAACCAATTTTGATGATCTTTTTTATATGATAGCTATGTTTCTGGTGTTTTTCTGTTTAAATTTAGTTCATTTGATTTGATCTCTGACGATTAGTTTTTGAGTTATCTGTAATAGCTTAACTTTTTTGTGTATTTTATTAGAAGTCGATTCACTTCTTTTTTTATATCTTAATTATTTTTTAAGTTGTTGATTGCGACTTGTTTGTTATTTAATAAATCTATGTTATTAAATTAAAGGAAAAAATATATTATTTTTTTATTTCCGTAACATGAATAAATCACATATCTAAGGTATTCGTTCCCAATATTTTTGCGCCTTTTTATAGGATGGCTAAAGAGAATCCAAAGAGAAGAGACTAATCAACACAAAATGTCTCGATTTTTGGAGAAAAATTGCTTTATACTTTAAATCTGAAACCACGTTCATAAAACCTAACAAGAAGTATAAATTAAAACTTTGTAATTATATAATATTTATATTTATTTTAACTAAAAATAGCATATTAATTAAACGTTCATTTAAAACTTTATTTAAAAAGGACACAACGCCATTAGCATCTAAATCAAAGGACGCTAATCCTCCAACAGATTAACGAGCTAGAAAATTCTTCTTCTTTGATGTCACTCTGAGCTGTTTATGTTTGGCATATTATTATGCGAGTTATTATTATCTTGTTTCATTATGTGATTATTATTATTTATTATATTTTTTATATATAAGGTTGAACGCTTGTCGTGCCCTCGAGGCACAACCGTGTGACTGTAAACGAAAGTTTGTGGGTTCGATTCCCACTCCAGGAAATGATAATATTAAATAATATTTAGTATTTTCATTTTCTCGATCTGGTAACGAGGCAAAGTGCGGCGTCGAGTTCCGCCACTCAGCTCGCAATCCCTTAATTTGGCGGAAAATGAGAAACGGAAAAGAGAAAGGAGTGTCTTAGCACTAGGCTCTTAGGTTCCCTCTGCCTACCTTGCTATGTGAGGGTTACAGCGGGTTAATAACAAATCTACCAGTAAAATGTGATGAATTCTCCATATTGTTACTGTTATTTTATTATTCATTTCTTGGGTTTGGTTACAAGGCAAAGCCCAGCATTAAGTTCCGCTACTCAGCACGCAATGCACCAATTTGGCGGAAAGTGGGGAGCGGAGTGTCTTAACACTAGGTTCTCTGGATCTCTCTGCCTACCCTGCTATATGCGGGATACAGCGTGAAGCTATGTATGTATGTATTTAATTAAAAAGCTCTCATATTATTAGAACTTTTATAATTAAAATTTAAAACTTTCTTCAATATATTAATATTGTCAAACATCAACTCGCTTCATATTTTCGTTTTTGCAGGAATTAAATTACTACGTTACAGGAATTGAGGCATTGTGTGCTGAGTGCGCATTATTGATACCATTATGGATTATTTTAAAAAGAAATTGAAATATTATTGAGACCATCGCGGCACGGTGGGACAGCGTCTCTAGCACACTCTAAACGCAATTGGTTATGGCTTCAATTCCCACTCGGAGGAATTATTTTATTTAAATGGTTTTCCCGCATATAGCGTGTTAAGACACTACATTCTCTTTTAACAATTCCGTTCCCCACTTTCCGCCAAATTGAGGCATTGCGTGCTGAGTGGCGGAACTCAACGCCACGCTTTACCTAGTTACCAAACCCAGGAAACGAAAATACTTAACTTTACATTTCCTGGAGTGGAAATCGTATCCACAACCTGTCGCGTGTACAGTCGCATGCTTATGCCTCTGCGCCACGACAAGCGTCAATTTTTTTATTCTTCCGTTCTGGTAAGGCAAAGCGCGGCGTTGAGTATCATTTACCACTCAATGTCTCAAACTCATGTGAAAATCGGCCGACGGAGTGTCTAGACACTAGGTCCTCTATGACTACTCCGCTATGCGGGATAAAGCATAAAGCTGCTTTTTGCATTTTTGAAATATAATTCTGACAGTAAAAGACTATAAATTTTAACTTATAGTCTTGAAGCCACATGTTGTAAGATAAAATGATCAAACGCTCTATAGCTTATTGACGTTATTCGTTTCCGAATTTTCAAGAGGTTGAATTCTATTAAATAATATATATTAGCTTCACGCTTTTCACATATACTAGTGGTCCCAGTAACGCGTTAACAACGCGTTGTCTTTAGCAATATATATGTCACTTTATATAAACGTGAATGTCAAACCATGGTAGTATGTGTAACATTTATTTTATTAATTTTATATACTTTATAAGCATTATTTTAAGAAAATATTGTATAAGTGTGCAAAATTTCATGCTCCTCCGTCCGCATATTTTTCGGAAAGAGGGGCCCAAAGTTTTTGCTTCACGTATTTATATATAGATAGGGTACATACGAGAAAAGCTAGTGTTAAGATACTCCGTTTTTCGCCCAAAATCGAGACATTATGCGTTGAATGGCGGATCTCAACGCTGCATTTTGTCTTACCAAAGCCGTGAAAATATATATATATTTTTTTTAACTTCACGCTGTAACCCGCATATAGCAGGGTAGGCAGAAGGAACCAGAGAACCTAATGTTAAGACACTCCGTTCTCTTTGAACAATTGAATTCTCCACTTTCCACCAAATTGAGACATTGCGTGCTGAGTGGCGGAATTCAACGCCGCGCTTTGCCTTGTTACCAAACACAGAAAATGAAAATACTAAACTACAGTTCCTGGAGTGGGAATCGAACCCACAACCTGTTGCGTTTACAGGCGCACGCTTGTGCCTCTGCGGCACGACAGGTTTTATGAAAAGATAATATTATTATTTAAATGTAATCGTCTTCTGAAGTAAACATGGTATCTACAGCTAATCGAGCTTAAAGTGTGCTGTATCACAATATTTTTTCAGACATGTAAGATAAATAATTAAAAATAAAAAAAATAAATTATGCTTTTAACAAAAAAGGTAAAAAATTATCGTCTTTAAATAATATGCTCTGAAAAGAAATATTTCAAATACGAATAACTCAAATACTACTCGCCAAATCTATAAGTCGTTAAATATATTTAGATGGGACCACACCAGAAACACTATCTATTACATAGAATAATTATATCGAAATGGGACCATACCAGAAGTACTAGCTATCATATAAAAAAAAATCATCAAAATGGACACAGCCTTGGAATATTATGCGATAATACACAAAAAATACAGTCGAATTCAAAACTTACATACATACATACTGTCATAGCTTCACGCTGTATCCCGCATATAGCAGGATAGGCAGAGGGAACCTAGTGTTAACACACTCCGTTCCCCACTTTTCGCCGAATTGAGGCATTGTGTGCTGAGTGGCGGAACTCATCGCCTTTGCTAAACCCAGGAAATGAAAAATTCCATTTCCTTCTGAATAAAAAATCAAATAAAAAGTAAATTGGTAACATAATAGTAACTATATATTATGTAAGTCCCAAATACCGAAGGGAAAAGTAAGTAAAAATAATCCAGAATAAAGGGAGAAGCGCATCACTCATTCATTCGGACGGTAAAAGAAAACAAAACCCGCTCGGTCGTGACACGCATTAATCTTGCTCGTGACGACTGGATTAGGGTCTAACTTAGAACAAGGAAATTTGGAAGTAGCGTATTTACTAAAAAAACATTTCTATATAGTTTTCTTTTATTTCTGTTTTGAAAATGTGTTTTATACTCAAAACAATCGCATGTGTATTCTATGTTTTATTACTATTATATGCGCAATTCAAATGTGTTAGGATATGCAGGAGAAACTGTTGATAAGACAGACAGACAGACACTTTCGGTACTTTCGGAATTTCTTGCTTTATAAATATTATGTATATTTAGTATTTTCTTTCCGTCGTTCTGGTAACTAGGTAAGTGCTGCGTTGAGCTCCTTCAGTCGGCATGCAATGCCTCAATTCGGCAGAAAGTGGGGAAAAGAAATTTAAAAGAGAACAGAGTGTCTTAACACTAGATTTTCAGGTTCCTCTTGCCTTCCCTGCAATGTGCAGCATACAGCGTAAAGTTATTACCAAACTGCTGAAATAATTTTAAAAAATATTATTATCCTTCCGAATACCTACTGAACTCAAATCATCGTTTATCAAGCACTCCCTTTCCTAATTTTATTAATCGAGTTTATTCGAATTTTTAATTGAGGTTTTCATCGGGTATATATGTAAATCGAAATTCCTAAGAATATATTCTCGAATACAGAAATATATGCGATTAATCCATTTAATATAGTTACATATCATTTCTACTATACCTCTCGTCTAGGGATGTTCCCTACGTGAACCAAGATCGTAGCGATGCTTTACTGGCAGTACGTAATACTCGACTGACACGGTGACATTCTGACGGATGGCGCTATGTCTAAATCGAATTGAGTGAAGCTATGAGGATTATGGGAAAATATATGTATATATATCTCTCTTTTATCTATAAATATGATGTCTATATATATGGGGGAATGTAGAGACTTTAGTGGTAGGAAAGATTGCTAGAAAAGTTTTGTTAGTTAAGGTTTTTTGACTATTTACTTTATATTTAAAAGAATTAGGGGATGAATATTTTATGTAGAGTTAAATCTCTTAAATTTCTCTTCTTTTTCTTCAGTTTTAGCGTCAGCACACCGCTCATGCTTAAATGTATGGAATATTATAATATGTTATTTTCACTACATCTTAGTACGATTCCTGGAATTGTTTATTGGTAGAGACACACTTGACGTATTGAGCGCCTTCTCTAAATAACTAACTGTTGAAACATTTGCGAATTGTTCTAAGATTTCTAATGAAAATTAATATATACAGCTTCAAGTCTGAGTAGGTTTAATAGGCGTTGAGTTCCGCCACTCAACACGCAATGCCTCGATTCGGCGGAAAGTGCGGAACGGAATCGTTGAAAGAGAATGGAGTGTCTTAACACTAGGTTCTCAGGTTCCCTCTGCCTACCCTGCTATATGCGGGATACAGCGTGAAGTTAAAAAAAATAGTTAAATTCGTCCATGTGAGAGATCATGGAACATTCTTAAAAATACAAATTTTGCAACTAAGAAATGTATATTGATCCTAAGAGTATTATTAGTGGTATTAGTTACACATTAGGTGAGATCAATCACGTTACGTGTGGGGATTACTCTAGTATGTTACAGATAACAAGGACCGAGTGTTTACCGTTTAGTTAGTACTTTCGATTAGTAATTAGCTCAATCTTTAAGCAATTTCAAAAAAGAAGGAAGTTATATTAACCTGTCGTGGCGCAGAGGCGCAAGCGTGCGACTGTAAACGCGATAGGTTGTGGGTTCGATCCCCACTCCAGAAAATGGAATTTTTCATTTCCTGGGTTTGGCAACAAGGAAAAGTGCGCAGTTGACTTCCGCCACTCAGCACCCAATGCCTCAATTCGGCGGAAAGTGGGGAACGGAGTGTCTTAACACTAGGTTCCCTCTGCCTACCCTGCTATATGCGGGATACAATGTGAAGCTATATATGTATGTATGTAGGAAGTAATCAATTCAACTCTATTTTATTATGTATGTTAGCCCATAAATTTAGGCAGATGATGATAGCTAGTACTTCTGATGTGGTCTTATCTAAATTTAATTACGATCTGACGAGTAGTTTTTGAGTGATTCGTTATAATGTTACTTTTTAGTGATTAATTGAAATCAATTTTCAGTTTTTGTTAAAATTTTAATTATAGTACGTTTAATTAGGAACTTAATTGGAATTTTGTCAAAATGTAATATTATTATTATGTAAATTACAGCAGTTGGAAAATGCGTGACTGAATACGTTTGTGACTTCAAATGTAATTCAAATAAATATTTATTCTTGTTATTCTGCAATTTGGAAGATGTCAACGAAAAGAAGGAAATTATATAGTTTTTCTTTTATTTTTTCTTACTTCACGCTGTATCCCACATATAGCAGGGTAGGCAGAGGGAATCTGAGAATGTTAAGACACTCCGTTCTCTTACAACAATTCCGTTCCCCATTCCACACAGTGGGGAAATGATATAGTACATTCTAGTATTTGCTGTTCATTTGGTAAGGTAGAAGAAAGCGTTTATAGACATTTTAAAAAGCCCCTTACACATACACTAGTGTCACCGGTCTCCCTGCTACTCGATAGACCCGGAATCACGATAAACCCAAGTTTCAATCTAATTCTTTTTATACACTAACCTGAGACCAGGAACATCAGATACTGGTACTCCGTCCTCAGTCAGCCATGTTATCGTAGGTGTAGGTCCACCATGAGCTGCGCATGACACACTTGCACCAGTACTATTGGAGAATGAAAGTCGCGGTGGAGGCTCCATTAGGAAGATCAGCTGGCTGTGGCATGATGATACTGGAACAAAAAATATTGTTTATTACTAGAGTAGTACATACATACATAGTTTCACACTGTATCCCGCATATAGCAGGGTAGGTAGAGGGAACCTAGGATTAAGATACTCCGTTCCCTACTTTCCATCGAATTGAGGCATTGCAGGCTGAGTGGCGGAACTCAACGCCGCGCTTTACATTGTTACCAAACCCAGGACATGAAAAATTCCATTTCCTGGAGTGAGAAACGAACCCACAACCTGTCGCCTTTACAGTCGCATAACTGTAAAATATTTTCTCCCAATAAATCGTCATCGTAATTATAAGTAAGCCGCCAAGTACAAGCATAAACTATAATATAAAATGATATGAGGACAATAATTTCACACATCGATACACGCGAGGATTTGTAGAGCTTAAAAGCAATTACGTTACTTTATTATAAAGCTATGAAAATATGATATTTATGACAAGTACTCATCATTTCTTCAAAACACTAAGTATAAGGAAACAATTTGATTGTATGTTACATATTTTTAACCGAATTCAAAAAAAGAGAAGGTTCCCAATTCGAAAGGTTTTTAATGGGTGAACCCATTTTGATTGTACTTTTTTATATGATAGCGCTTCTGATGATGTGTTAGGCAGAGAATCTAGCAAGAAGACAGTACGTTGCCATTTTTTTGTTTATTATAGAAGGAGTACGTGGTGCAGGTACGTTTTTTTTTTTAACTTCACGCTGTATCTCGCATATAACGGGGTAGGCAGAGGGAACCAGAGAACCTAGTGTTAAGACACTCCATTCTCTTTCAACAATTCCGTTCCCCACTTTCCGTCGAATTGAGGCATGTCGTGTTGAGTGGCGGAACTCAACGCCGCGCTTTGCCTTGTTACCAAACCCAAGAAATGAAAATACTAAATTTTACCTTTATATTAAATTTTACATATAATTTTCCATTTACGTGAATGGCGAAACTTATAGCTTCTTTTACTAGAACTTTAATTTCCCTGTTAAATTATTTTTAACACACGCATTTCCCCAAATTAGATTCGAACCCACAACTAAAAATATATAATAAGTAATAAACTTTACAATATGAGAGCTAATACCAATCTTGTCATACTTATTACAGAAACTAAATAAAAAAATTGATTCACGATTAAATAAGTAAGAAATGAAACGACAAAGTACTTGAGTTTACTTGAGTTATTCTCAACTGAACTGAAATTCCACTTGAGTCGCTTCTAAAGAAAAGTACGCGATCGCTAACAAAAGATACAGAAAGAGTCCTCTTTAATCAGTTTCATTGCATTCTCTATGCTCTATATTTTAATACTTTAATATTGCTTTTATAATAATATATAAGAAAATTTACAGCTTCACGCTTCACGCTTTATCCCGCATTGCTAAGCGTGATTAAGCGTGAAGCTGAAAAAAAAACAGTAAAGTATTTTCGAAAGATTGGAACAGTTATCATGGTCCTCGGCCAGTACTGGTGAAAGAAGCACACTATGAGATTTTAATGGGAATATGAACGGCCTATATTTAGCGGTTTGCGAGTTTCGAGGGTATCCGTAACAGGATTTCCTTACGTTAAAAAAAGAGAAGGCAGAGAGAACTTAGTGTCAAAATACTCCGGTATTCATTTTTCGTTCGATTTTAGAGACATTGCGTCATGAATTTCGATACCGCACTTTCACCCTTCTTACCAGAGCGTAGAAATGAAGAGTTTTTTTTAGCTTCACGCTGTATCCCGCATATAGCAGGTTAGGCAGAGGGAATCAGAGAACCTAGTGTTAAGACACTCCATTATCATTTAACATTTCCGTTTCCCACTTTACGCCGGATTAAGGCATTGCGTGTTGAAAAGCGGAACTCAACGCCGCGCTTTGCATTATTACCAGAGCTATCTAATGAAAATACAAACCATATATCTATATCTAAACAGACATATATATACTAAATATAATCATGTCCTCGACCGAAAATCGAACCGACAAACACTCATTTACAGTCCGTTTGACTGTCCCACTATACCACGATAGCCTAACTTCATATAACTATGTATAACTATTCCTATGTAATTGAAATAGTCGTAACCAAAGGACACGAACAGATCTGACATTTGATAAACTTTATAGAGCAGCGGCTTGCGAACTATTTTAATACTAAACTTGTTTTGTTGATTTTCATATACGAGTACGTACAATGAAAGGATTCGTTTGATATTTATAAACAGATACATTTTGTTAACTTAGGATTAAAATTTTCTAGTAATCTATGTAATTATTTTTTTTATAAAAAATCTTTTTTTTTTTAACTTCACGCTGTATCCCGCATATAGCAGGGTAGGCAGAGGGAACCAAAGAATCTAGTCTTAAGACATACATCCATTCTCCTCCAACATTTCCGTTCCCCACTTTCCGCCGTATTGAGGCATTGCGTGTTGAGTGGCGGAACTCAACGCCGTGCTTTACCTTGTTACCAAACCCAAGAAATGAAAATACTAAATTTTCACATTTCCTGGAGTGGAAAAATAAAATTGACTTCAAATAAAATGTATTATGAAGTAAAATTATTACCTATAATTCGAAAGCAATTCGTCAGATCTGAACTAAATTTGAGTAGTAGTAGCTAGTTAGCTATTATATAAATTGGTTCACTCAATAAAAAGTCAAGGCAAAGCGCGGCGCTGAGTTCCGCCACTCAACACGCAATGCCTCAATTTGGCGGAAAGTGGGGAATGGAGTGTCTTAACACTAGGTTCCCTCTATCTTCCCTGCTATATGCGGGATACAGCGTGAAGCTATATAAGTATGTATGTAAATTAATGAATATAGTTACAGCTTCACGTGTACTTCACATAGCAGCTTAGACAGTGAACACCTAGAGTCAAAACTCGTCGTTCTTGGTTTTCTATATAAAATGGAGACATTACGTGATAAATGGTGTAACTCAACGCCGCCTTTTACCTTACCAGAGCGGTGAAATGTTTAAATGTAATTTAAACTAGTGTCCCCATAAACGCTTTAATAACGTATTGCGTAGTGACGTATATGTCACTTTATATAAACATGGATGTCAGACCATGGTAGTGTGTGTAAAATTTATTTTATTAATTTAATATACTTTTTATGCGTTATTTAAAAAAAAAATATTAGCACTCTGCTCTCCTTCTCTATATAAACTATAAGTATATAAGTGTACCAAGTTTCAGTCTCCTCGGTCCGCGTAATTTTCGTAAAAAGGGATCCAAAGTATTTGCTTCACGTATGTATACAGAGATAGAATTATGTCCCCAAGAGAGAATCGAACCCAAACCAACCGCGTTAGCAATCGGATTCGCTTTAATTGGAATTAAACATTATTTAGTAGTTTTAACTTAAGTTAAACAAGTCAAATTATGTTCAATAGAAAGCAATCTACGGTAATGCCTGAAACTTGCAAGTCACAGGAGCTGTTAAAGTGTTCCGGAAGTAACTTCAACATGGCAGAGTAATAGTGACGTACAAAATACTGTTTAGCTAGTTTTGTAGTACATTATGGATGCGATACACGTATATTCTTGGATATTTTTATCTTAGACTTTATTTGAGGAGTTTTAAAAAGGTTTAATTTAGTTTAGTTATTAAAAATGATGTACATTTGTATTTTGACACGTGAAGAAGAAAATTTGTACCTCTTTTTACAAAAATTACGCGGACGGAGGAGCATGAAACTTGGCACACTTATAGTTTATATAGAGAAAGAGTGCAGAATGCTAATATTTTTCTTAAAAAATGCATAAAAAATATATTAACTATAAAAATAAATGTTACAGACACTACCATGGTTTGACATTCATGTTTATATAAAGTAACATATACATTGTTAAAGACAACGCGTTGTCAACGCGCCAACGGGGTCACTAGTTAAATTAATAAAATAATTGTAACACATTCTGCCATGCATTCAACATATGCGTTGCTAAGGCACCGCGTTGTTTACATGTCAATGGAGTCATATAGTAATCATATAAATTACCTAATACAAAGTACTCTAGTACATATAAATTACCAATTACACGATAAAATTAAAAAAAGTGAAAAGTATCCAAGAAATTATGATAAAAAAGAAAGCCTTATATAATATTGCTTCATTAACCATCTTTCACTTATTGAGATAGGCATTCTATTTTACCACTTTGGAAATTAAAAATATTATGGAAATTAATAATAAAATGATTATCATTAGCGTCTGTCGTGGCGCAGAGGCACAAGCACGACTGTAAACGCGACAGGTTGTGGGTTCGATTCCCACTCCAGGAAATGGCATATTTCATTTCCTGGGTTTGGTAACAAGGCAAATCCCGGCGTTCAGTTCCGCCACTCAGCACGCAACGCCTCAATTCAGCGGAAAGTGAGGAACAGAGTATCCTAACACTAGGTTCCCTGTGTCTATCTTGCTATATGCGGGACACAGCGTGAAGATATGTATGTATATATATATGTATGATTATATTATGGCCAAATTACACAAACTCTTTATAAATTGTAGCCTATTTACTATTCTCGTATATAAGCTCATATATAAGCTTATATACGAGAAGTTTTATCCAAATAAATTGAGTATTTTTTGTATGAAAAAGTAACAGTCATCGTCGAAAATGTTTAAGACAATGGAGTGTCTCAGGTTCCTTTTGCCTACCCAGCTATGTGCGAGATACAGCGTGACGCTAAAAAAAACATCTATTATCAGAAACTTAGTGAATATAAACGGAATTAGTCGTGGTTTCGATTCCCACCTGAGGTCATGATTTTATTCAAATTATTGTCATTTTACTGATCCAGTAGACGCGAAGTAAAGTGCGGCGTTAAGTTCCGCCAATCAATAATATCTCAATTTCGATATTTAAAGCCACTATGTGTTTAATCCCCTCTAAGAAAACAATTATACCTACCTCATTTCACGCTATATACCTAGCGGGGTAGTCAGAGAGAACGGAGCGCCAAACGCCACGCTCCTAACAAAGTGAAAGCGCAGCGTTGAGTTCCGCCAATCAACATATAATGTATCAATTTTATTATTTAAAGCCACTATGTAGATTTGACACTCACAAAAAAATATATTAAAGTTATTATCATTACCCTCTCCCAAGACAAAGCACGGCGTTGAATTCCGCCAATCAACTGCCTCAATCAGTGAAGCTCAGTATTTGAAGCTACTATTTCCACGTAATAATATCCACTAAGCCATAAGATAGTGTAAAACAATTTAATTTCACTAATTCGAAGTTTGCCAACTCAGTTTATAGGGTGGCGACATCAAAAGCGGTCGAGATGGGACGGTGGGGCCTGAACAATTAATTTGGAAAGCCGCTTGGAATTTTAATAATGTCGCTTACAGTGTGCGAGATAATAGATATACTTTTGTGTATGGGATATGTTGAGGTTACTTGATCTTGATTATTGAAGTAAATTATACTTTAAAAGACATAGAACTACGTTTTTTTATATTAAAAAAATATGTTATGTTTGCTAGAAAGAATGTATCTTAGTGAACGATTTCCAAGAGGCACAAGCGTGCGACTGTAAACGCGACAAGTTGTGGGTTCGATTCCCACTCCAGGAAATGTAAAGATTTAGTCTTTTCATTTCTTGGGCTTGGTAACAAGGCAAAGCGCGGCGTTGAGTTCCGCCATTCAACACGCAATGCCTCAATTTGGCAGAAAGTGGGGAACGGAATTGTTGATAGCCACCAACACCTTCAGGAACACCTTCAGCCCACATTCTTCTATCTTTGCGTGCGCTGCGATAGATCATCCTGCGTACAGCGTGAAAATAGAAATAATTTAAATATAATTCCCTAAATGGGGATCGAAATCTCCACGATGGCCTGAACTCTACATTTAAGAAATATCTTTCACTCCTTCCAACTTTATTCCGACAATGAGCAAAAGATTCTATCGCACTTTTAACAGGATGATATACAACTTAGTGGCGCTTGTTATCGTAATCTAAATAAGTTAGCGACTAAGAGAGTTTAAGTTAACGTGAAGTAATATTACATATAGGACTTTAGTATCTTCTTTGTGGAAGATAGTTATTTATAAGAAATGTATGTACAAACATACATAGATCGCTTCACGCTGTATCCCGAATATAGCAGGGTAGGCAGAGGGAACTTAGTGTTAAGTCACTCCATTCCCCACTTTCCGTCGATTTCAGGCATTGCCGCCGCGCTTTTCCTTGCCCAGGAAATGAAAAAATACTATGTCCTTGAACGGGAATCGAACCCACAAACTGCGTTACAGTCGCACGCTTGTGCCTCCGCGCTACGACAGGCGTTGTGAAGGCGAAATGTATGTGTTTGACAATAAATAAGTGTATTTTTTCTTTGCCTGAACAACACAAGCAGCTTCACGCTTTATACCCCTTAGCAGGGTAGTCAGAGTAAATCTAAAGTGAAGACTCTCCGTTCACCGCTTTCCGCCCAAATTCAAGATAGTTTTTTTTTTAACTTAACGCTGTATCCCGCGTATGCATCCGCTGTATGCATATAGCAGGGTAGGCAGAGGGAACCAGATAACCTACTGCTAAGACACTCTATTCTCTTTCAACAATTCCGTTCCCCACTTAGTGATAGATACTTGAAGATAGTGTTAAGAATAAAGCTTAAAATTCCGGGTTTTGTTTCTTCGAGAATTTATCTCCAAAGGCTCCCCTATACAAAAGAGCTAATATGCCAAACTAGCCTTTTATGAACAGTAGTTTAGCCAGTACGTTATTTGTCTTTCAAGTTTCGCAAGTATTTTATACGTATAAATCATACTACATACTTGTCGTTATAATATTACTAAACTACAGATTTTTTTTATTGATAATGACGATTTTTTATGATCTTTTGTATTATTTTAATGTATAAGCCATATTACTATAAGCTCTATCTATATATAAATACGTAAAGCAATAACTTTGGATCCCTTTTTACGAAAATTAACGGATGGAGGAACATGAAATTTGGCACACTTATATCTTATATAGAGAAGGAGTACAAAATGCTAATATTATTTTTTAAATAATGCACACAAATTATATAAAATTAATCAAATAAATGTTACACACACTACCATTTGACATCCATGTTTATACAAAGTGGCATATACATTATTAAAGACAACGCGTTGTTAACGCGTCAACGGGGACGCTAGTTACTATAAAGTTCCATCAAAATCCATTCAGTAGTTTTTGCGTGAAAGAGCTACAAACATCCTAACAAACTTTCGCATTTATAATATTAGTAGGACATGTATGGACTTATAGTAAGCTCCTTTATATAAGCTCGGATCTCATACGAACTTAACAACATCGTATAGGAAAGCTTAATGGCGTAACTGCTTGTGGGGATTATTGTCTATGTGCAACATGGTTGATAACAAAGTGAGATAACTATTGAAAAAAATTTTGCACGGTAGTTAGGAAGAACCTACACTTGTTTTATTGATAAAAGATAGCAAACGAGCATAAGGACCACCTGATGGTAAGTTTTCTTCGCCCATAGACATCTACAGCACCAGAGATGTTGTAGATACGTTGCCGATCTAGGTTGTACAAATGGAAGAGGAGTAGACAATGTAGTCACGACAATCTGCCATCGGAACTATCTCATTCTGGGGAAAGGATGGGTGGGAATAGGGATAACAAAACAGGCTTATATGTCACCGAACAGAAACACATCATTAGTTATTTGATGGTTCGTCTTTGACATAATAGTGGTCGCGAGCTAGATCGAGGACGAACCCTCTACCACCAAATTACTGGGTTACGAGATTCCCAGGGGCGGACGGGAACTGTATTCTAACCCGACGGGGTCAGAATACAGTTCCCTCATAGGGAAAAACTAGGTTCTTCAAGACCATTTTTCGTCCGAATTCGAGGTATTGCGTGTTTAGTAGTTCTATTTAACGCTACGCTTTGGTTTTATGTTACTAAAGCGAAGAAATGAAAATAACTTCATTTTGTATCCAGTTTACACTTTTCGATTGAAAGGAACGGAGTCGAACGGTCTTTAAACAAAATATTTTATGCACACCTCATTGAGAGATGGAAACATGGTTTCTTCGGGAGCACTAAGAGCGGATTTCTCATAATCTCTACGGAAAAGGGAAAAAAAGGAGTTTAAGGATTTATAATCCACGAAAACGAAGGAATGCAGCTAGTATATTATAGGCAATCAAGCATGTCCATTGTATTGTCCAGTGTCTATTACGAAACGGTATTACAGTAATGAAATTAAGCCAACTGACCCTCTTAACCTCCGAATATATTGAGTATATGACAATGTGTGACTCAAACCATGTCCCTCGTAACTGCAGACCTTTATAGCTCGTGCGAATAACATTTTGATTAAATTATAAATATTTGAAGTTATATTGTATACAAATTATTACATTTTGCTCATTTCTGTGTTTCCCATATTATTATTTTTTTGGCTCTACAGTGTTTTCCTGGTAGGGTAGTGAGAGAATCTAGTGTCAAGGCACTCTGTCCTTTACTTTTGACTTGAAATCAAGAATTAATATGTTAAGTTTTGGAATTCAGCACTGCTTTTTAAGCTTATGAGATCGGAGAAATGGAAATAATCAAAATATAAACGTTTCTCGTCAATAAATAAATTTGGCACTTTTAGTTTCACCACTAAACATTCAATATCTCGTTTTCTTACAGAAAGAAGAATTTTTTAACCAATTTTAAAAAAGGAAGATGGTATCAATTTGACTTTGTGTTTCATGTGTGTTGTGTGTTTAACTTTTGACTAAGTGAACCAATTCTAATGATTCTTTTTGTTATATGATAGCTAGTGTTTTTGATATAGTACCATTTATGTTCAGTTCAGACTAACTGACTGAATTCAGTTTTCGAGTTCTACGTAATACATACATAGATAGCTTCACGCTGTATCCCGTAGGGTAGACAGAGGGAACCCAGTGTTAAGACACTTTGTTCCTCAGATTCCGTTCAGTTCCACGTAATAATTGTACTTTTAAGTGCATATTATTTGAAGTATTTATTTTTCCAATACGATCCTGACAGTATTATTTTTGACGTTGAAACGAAAGGGATAAGCCATAACTGGGAACTTTGTTAATAACAAAGTAACCCGCAGCTTAACCCTTTTACCCTAAGCGTTGGTAAGTTGGAAGCTTTGAGTAATCTTTTGTATGGGGTATTTATTATGTCAATGGCTATGTATGTATGTAGACCATCGTAGCGTAATGGTACAGTGTTTGATTGTAAACGATGTTGGTTGTGGGTTCGATTCTTACTGGAGAGAATGAGTATATATTAATTATTTTATTTTTTCGCTCAGCTCAACACCGCGCTTCGTCATGTCTGGCTTTTTTTTTGGATGTTGGGTTCCGCCACTTGAGACAGAATGTCTTAGTTTTGAATAGACAGTACAAAAATACGGTGTTGAGTTCCGTCACCCAATACGCCATTTCTCGAATTTGATAGGAAAATGCAGAGCGGAATGTCTCGACGCTAGGTTTTCTTTGATAATTATTGATACGTACTCATAAAAGTGTATAACATGTATGGCCCTTTTTTTAACACTCGAGATAATATCTGTTGTTATTGTTTCGTCCATATATAGTAGGAGTCGAACCCATAACCAATTGCGTTTACAGTGAGCACAACACTACGTCATCATGGTATCTTCGCTCTACATATGTATTTATGCCAAAAGAACAAAAGTTTCAATATATCTATATATTATATAAGGTAGATATAAAGTGCTTGATCCTCGGGTCACGCCAAGAAGTTATGAAGCAATTATTGACAATAGCCTCTTTCGGTTATGGTCCATTATATTAAGAAGCTACGCTTGGGATGTATAGTCTTTCTTATTGGTAATTAATATTTATATATTTAATTATTTTGGGATAATCTTTTGAAAGGAAACAATAAATTTTATTATTATTTCAAAAAAGCATTTTTGAAGTAAATTTTTTTTTGATAGACTTCGGAAAAGGAGGCACTCAATTTGACTGTATTTTTTATGTGTTACTGCTTAACTTTTTGCTGACTGAACCAATTTTTATGATTGTTTTTTTATATGATAGCTAGTACCTCTGTGTCTATGTTTTAATTTAGGTAGTTAAGTTCTGATGAGTGGTTCTAAAGTTATTCGTAATATTTTTTTTTTAGTACATTATGTTTGAAATCGTTTTAAATTTTTTGTTAAAATTTTTATTATTACGCATTATATAAAGAATCAGTTAAAATTATGAAACGAATCATTATGCTATCCTCCAAAATGAGAAGAAACTCCTTAGCAATCTATGGATTCACAGTGCGGGTGCCCATCGCGTTGCAGAGACAGGAGTTTGGAGAGTGCCTGGGACTTACGACCCAACGTGTAGGTTTAAGGGGCTCCTTTAAAATGCGCATAACGCTCACCTCCACTGTTCGCGCTCCTACTAATTCCGCCTTCGAAATACGTGCTAAAAATGAACTGATAATCGTTCTCGAAAGGCCGAGATCTTTTGATAGATTACATTAGATTATTATGATAATATCTTAATTTATTAGCAGCAATTGTAAAGCAATTTCGCAATTTTATTTTGTTTTATTACACTATGAAAAACATTGCAAGCAATATTGCGGAAGCTCGTCAAAAGTTCAATAACAATTATTTATAAATTCTTATAATTTTATAAAATACAGCTAAACTTTGCTGTTCCTTGCTGCTCCTAGCCCGTAAAGACTCAAATTCAGTTGAAAAACGGCAAACGGAGTGTATTGACATTTAGTTCTCTGATAACTCTGTTATCATATATGTATGTAGCTATGTATGTACATAGCTTCACGCTGTATCCCGCATATAGCAGGGTAGGCAGAAGGAACCTAGTGTTAAGATATTCCGTTCCTCACTTTTAATAATAATTCTTTCTGATAACCCTGTATATATGTATATGGGATAAAACGTTATTCTGCTTTTATATAAATAGAATTCCATTTAAAACTCTTATATTTCACATTTATATTTCAAGGCGTTTTATAAATGTAGAGTATTCTTATTTTTAGTGAAGCGTTCTTGAAGTCATTAGCGGCTGAGAGCTTAGCTGCAAGCTTGTCACTACTACGACGCCGGCTCTCAGTTACTCAGTTACTTTAAATGGTTTTACGAAGGAACTCTATGGGATGAGATTAGATTTTATTCGGAATGTCTAGTGTTTTAGTCACAGTTTTGAAATTGATAAGTAGAGATAAGAGAAGAGAATTGGAATAGAGAGAAGTAAAAGCTTTTTTTTCCAGCTTTACAATAGAAAGAAGCTATTGTTAAATATTGTAAAAAAAACAATTTAAATATAATTGTTCGCCAGAGTGAGAATCGAGCCCATAGCCAGATACCTACCTAACTTCACTCTTTATCCCTAGCGGGGTAGTCAGAGAGACATAACCAAACACTAAAATTTATATAAATTGAAATCTATGATCTATTTCAAGTAGACCAAAACAAGCGTCATCAATTTCAAATTACTAACTCTAGTAAAATTTTTTTTTGAAGTACTGCATGTTACTAACCAGGCTAAGGAAGTTAATTTGATTAAATATCATTCCTCAAATAGGGAGTTGAACCCACAACCAGCTTGCTTACGGCTAGATGCTGTCCCAATCCACCACGAAAGGAAACATAAAAGATTATTCCCTATAAACATGTTATCATCAAAAATTCGATCATTAAGACTCTACCATAACAAAGATCTTCAACAAAGTTGTAAAAGAGGTTTTACTTTATAACTTCTTACGCATTCTCTCTATAAAGCAGTCGCTAAACGATGCTGTTTCAAAAATAATAAAATATAAGGGTCGTGTTCATAAAACGCTCGTATAATTAAACGCTACGAAACGCCTACGAGACGTTGTCGTTAAAATGTTAATGCTTTTATCTCATGTGTGGTATATATTCTGAAAATATATAAGACTAACTGTATTCGGCGACTTCATTTGTGTGGACTACAGAACCTCGAATTCATGGAAATTTTGAGAAATTCTCTCTTATTGCTTCCCTACACTCTCCAAGAAGTCTATATGCCAAATTTTAGCTTTCTATAGCCTATAGTTGCATGGTACGTTGTCTGTTAGTCAATACAAGTAGTGTACAAAAATATGTACAGAGTATGACAAAACTACATTATATTATCATACTTACATACTTCACGCTATATCCCGCATATAGCAGGGGGAACCTAGTGTTAAGATACTCCAGTCCCCATTAAATTATATTTAAATGATTTATATTTCTAGGGCATGCTTGAAAAGGTTAATGACTGTGGACGAGGCGGAAGAAGTGTGCAGGGACTGTAGCGTTTGGCGCTCCGTTTTCTCTACCCCACTATGGATAAAGCGTGAAGTTAGGTAGGGAGATAGGTATTTATATTTCTCCGGTCCGGTAAGGCCAAAGCACAATGCTAAGCTTCTTTACTAAATACGCAATATCTCGATTTCCCGTAGAGAATGGAATGTCTTGACGTTGTTTACTAATAATTTAATACTTTTTACCGAAATCTTTTAGCGAGAATTTCAATTATTTTAGGTAGACGATACACACTTTGTATGTTTGTTTTCACAAATTTTATTGGTTCATTTCTACTTGTAGGAGTGTTAGTACTTGCTGCAAAATATCTTTGAAAAGGTAAAACATAGACAATATAGGGATATATCACTAGATTCTATAGGCTTATGTCATACAGCATGGAAGATATATGAATGGAAAAAGGATTCTAATATCTATTTTTTGTAACTTCACACTGTATCCCGCATATAGCATGGTAGGCAGAGGAAACCTGAGAACCTAGTGTTAAGACACTCCGTTCTCTTACAACAATTCCGTTCCCCACTTTCCGCCAAATTGAGACATTGCGTGCCAAGTGGCGGTACTCAACGCCGCGCTTTGCCTTGTTACCAAACTCAAGAAATGAAAAATTCCATTTCCTGGAGTGGGAATCAAATCCACAACCTGTCGCATTTACAGTCGCTTGCTTGTGCCTCTGCGCCACGACAGGCGTTCTAATTCGATTCTAATATTATTATTAATATGCAGGGACGATTGCGTTTGGCGCTCCATTCTCTCTGACTACCCCGCTAGGGATAAAGCGTGAAGTTAGGTAGATAGGTAAAAAGAATTCTGAAATGAAATGACTATATATGGTAGTCATCAGATAAATTAATTAGTCGGTGATCCAATTTCGTCGACGACAGGTCACTTGTCACCAGTAAATGTTGTACGTATGTATACAATATGTATGTATGTACGTACATTTATGATCTTTTTAATTTATTATTGTCTATACTATGACCAAAATTATGGTCTGTATCTTTTTAACTGACTTCAACAAAAGAGACTATCGCTTTGATTGTATTTTTGCTTTGTATATGTTACCGCATAACTTTTTACTGGGAGAATCAATATTGATGATTAGTATTTGATAGTTAGTGCTTTTGATATAGTAAATAAGTTTCTAACGTGTAGTTTTTGAGTTATTCGTAATAAATTTACTTTACAATGCATTTTTTTGAAATCAGTTTTCTTTCAGAGAAAACTAGGGTCTCTTTTGAAAGTCGGTTAAAAAGACGTAAGCACTTTTCTAAACCAAATAACCAAAATTTAGAAACAACAGTATTGTTGACAAATGTTCAGCGTGACGTGACATGGGAGCGTAATTATACGATGTTTCCCCTTTCATTACATTCATTGTTAATTTAAAGTAACTGTAACAAAACGCTATGTACTCTATCTAATGTGATTTGACATCTTTGGTGAATTTAAAATACTTTGTATAGAAATAAAAATAAAAATTTAAAACTGTGACTTTTCAGGTCTTAACCTGAACAGGAGGAACGCCTGTCGTGGCGCAGAGACACAAGTGTGCGACTGTAACGCGACAAGTTGTGGGTTTGATTCCCACTCCAAGAAATATAGTATTTTCATTTCCTGGGTTTGGTGACAAGGCAAAGCGCGGCGTAGAGTTCCGCCACTCAGCACGCAATGCCTCAATTGGGCAGAAAATGGGGAAGGAAAAGAGAGAATGAAGTGTTTTAACACCAGGTTCTCAGGTTCCCTCTGCCTACCCTACTATATGCGGGATACAGCGTGAAGTTAAAAAAAATATTAAGGCATTATTCTTAAGTCTGAGTGAATGGTTAGAGATTTGATTGAGCAATGATTATATTTAAATTATTTACATTGAGCTCTTGTGTGACGTTGAGTTTCGCCACTCAACATGCTATATTATTAATTTGCGTTGAAAGTGATGAACGGAGTGTCTTAACACTAGGTTCTCTCTGTACAGCGTATACCCTGATATGTGGGATTAAGCAAGAAACTGAAAAACCAGTGTATTTTTATAATGTGTAGACAGTTAAATGATATCTAAAAAAAGCTTGTACATAAGATAGAAAAGAAATATGGCATAACTATTCATTCTTTAGTTTTCATTTAACAAATGAGATATCTGTGTGACATATGTACAATGTACAACATACATGCCAGCATATTGCGTTGCCCAGAAAATTAAGCTAAATATTTCACTAACCTAATCTAACAAGTAACTTATTTTACTAACTTCAAAATTCGTCGGAAAAAAGATATCAAGATAGACATAAATTTTTCCTTATCTAGCCTGTCTGTTTAAAAAAAAAATAAACATTCCACTAGCAATCAAATCCACGAGACCCTAATAATAATTGAAATTCAAATGATACCATCTATCAGACATATATATTTACATACATAGCTTCACGCTGTATCCCGCATATAGCAGGGTAGGCAGAGGGAACCTAGTGTTAAGACCCTCCTTTCCCCACTTTCCGCCAAAACGAGGCATTGCGTGCTGAGTGGCGTGCCTTGTTACCAAATCCAGGAAATTAAAAATTCCATTTCCTGGAGTGAGAATCGAACCCACAATATAATATGTATAATCTGATACAATTACAGTCACACGCTTGTGGCTCTGCGCCACGACAGGTGTCTATAAGAATATACAAAATAATATTCTTATATACCATGGCACAAAGTAGAGTCCACAAGTAGATGAAATAACACGGTACGTAATACGATGCAGACTCAAAGTACCGGTTTGAGATGCAAAGTTACGTCCCACCATCAGTGGCCGTATTTGCAATGCAAACTAGCATTGTCGGACGGAATAATGTTATATTACTTGTTTTGTGATGTCGCTACATAAACACTTGGTTGATGGTACCTGGAAATAGGGAACCGACTTCAAAGATGGAATTTTCTCTATTTCACTGGATTTTTTTATGCGCCGTCGAGTTCCGCAACTTAACATGCAGTCTCTCATTCCGGTGGAAAGCGGTGAACGGACTGCCTTAACTCTAGGTTCACTCTGATTATTCTGTTATGCGAAATACAGCGTAAAGCTGGTGTACCAATGTTGTTCAGCATGATGGACATTCCTCATACAAACATACATACATACATAGCTTCACGGTGTATCCCGCATATAGCAGGGTAGGCAGAGGGAACCTAGTGTTAAGACATTCCGTTCCCTACATTCCGCCGAATTGAAGCATTGCGTGCTGAGTGGTGGAACTCAACGCCGAGCTTTGCCTTGTTACCGAACCCAGGAAATGAGAAATTCCATTCCCTGGAGTGTGAATCGAACCTACAACCTGTCGCGTTTTCAGTCGCACGCTTGTGCCTCTGCGCCACGACAGGCGTTTCCTCATAAATTATTGTATATAATGTAAAAATCGAAAAATTTTGGCTCCAATTTGTGATGAGCTTTATGGTAAATGGAAATAGAATGGTCAGGGTCATAAGATATTTGTGAATAAGCTCGCAGGAACTAGTTATAAAATAAATCAGTGAAAAATATCCAGTATTTCAAAAATAAAAATAAAATATGATACATTCTCTATACAGATCATAGACACAATATTTTATACAGAAAAAAAACATTTCAAAGTCAAAATGTGGAAAAATTCTATTGCATTAAAACCATTTCAGTTACAAAAGTGCTTCCGGCGGAAGCGACCTCATACTGCGACCTCTGACGTTCCTTGCGTAATTAAATACAACCGGCCAAGTGTGATTAGAACAGGCTTATTAGAGTTCTCTATATAATATTTCTTTTAATAAATAAATAAATGTTTTGAAAAAAAAAAAGAAGAGAAGGCTTCACTCACGTGGCATATCAATAAAAACTCAAGTTCCAAAATTCGAGATCTCATGTTGTTCTGGTTAATAAACTATATCATTGTAAAATTTCATCTATATCTATTCAGTAGTTTTTTGCCACCCCAAAAATGGAATTTTTAATTTGGGTTAAATTAGGAATTTTTAACCTGGGTTTGGTAACAAAGCAATGCGCGGCTTTGAGTTCCGCCACTCTGCACGCAATGCCACAATTCGGCGGAAAGTGGGGAACGGAGTGTGTTAACACTGTGCCTACTCTGTTATGTACGGAATACAGCGTGAAGCTAAATAAGTAAGTAAATTATTTCTTATTGTTATTTTTTTTAATTTACTTTAATACTACCGGATCACAGTTTTTTTATCACTACATTTTATATGTGGAACCCTAATACAGCTGTAATTACGTACGAGTAATATACTGTCTCTTTGTTATAGTTTCAAACGATTTTAACCCTTTTTCCTAAATACATAAGGACTATATATAAATGTTGGAGTGCAGTTTGTAATAGTAACATTTTCGTGTATGTTTCTTATTTTGATTTTTTATATGAAATTCAATAATAATCTGATAATATGGAGGTCGCAACTTCAATTTTTGTACCTTATCATTTACATATATGATAGACCATCGTGGGATCTGAGTAGACCGTCAAGGGTGTCCCACCACCATAGGATAGCGTCTCACTGTAAACAGGATTGGTTGTGGATTTAATTTCCACTGAACTTGTAGAAATTATTTTAATTTATACATACAAAGCTTCACGCTGCATCCCGCATATAGCAGTAATGGCAGAGGGAACCTAGTGTTAAGACACTCCGTTTCCCACTTACCACCGAATTGAGGCGCTGCGTGCTGAGTGGCGGAACTCAACGCCACGCTTTGCCTTGTTACCAAGCCCAGGAAATGAAAAATTCCATTTCCTGGAGTGGAAATCGAACCCACAACCTGTCACGCTTGTGCTTCTGCGCCACGACAGGTGAAAATTTTTATACCTTTTAAAAATGTATTTTATTTCGAATAAAATTTTAAAAATAATTCATATTTTTTATTTTAATTCACAAAAACATTCATGTGTAAACATTTAAGACAAGAACTTTGTCACATTACGCTATCAGAGCTTCGAAGAACTTCGCAACTAAATTGGTAAATTAATACTGAATGCGACAACGCTCTAACATTATTATGGCGGTACATGAGGATGAGCTCGTGGAATTCAATTTGGGCTAATACAAGTTTTGTAGTTAGTTTTGACTATACATGTATGTTGAAAGTTGGGGTTCGAATCGGTATTGGGGAAGTATTTTTATTAATATTTTCTTTTTACCGCTCTAGGCTCTCTCTATATGGCTTACCTTTCTAAATTTTCACGCCTCACCACTGCTTCACCCTTTCATACGAGATAAAACGATCTATGAAACAATCATATTTAACAAAAAAAATGTCTCAATCGGAAATTGAATCCTCTATCTCAATAGTATAGTAACCAGGCCACTCTATGACCTACTTTTACTTACGAATATTCCACGTTTGTAATACAAAACTATTATACATACAGTTATATTTGCAGGAAATTAAAGTGTTCTTGTATACGAATGAATATCTTACTAAAAAATAAACATATTAACAAACGGTACATAATCATATTGAAGACATCGTGGCGCGGGATGAAATCTCAAAGTAAACACGATGGTCGGGGATTCGATTCCCATTCAAGCATTATCATATTAAAATTATATTCATTCTTCCGCTTTGAGATAAAGCTCAGCGTTAAAATCCGCTACTCAACAGAAAGAAGACAACGGAATGTCTTCATGCTTGATATCTTTTCCTACTCTCTATATAGGATAAAACGTTACGCTGTGAAACGTAATCATATTTAAAAAGTATGTCTCAATTAGGAATCGAATCCCCTACCTCCATAGTAGAGTAATACCACACAAGTTAAATCTATGACTTATTTCATTCAACGAACAGTAACACTTTCAGGAAATTAAAGTGTTCTTCTATACGAATGAATGTCATCTTACTTTATATTGTCAACATGTATTTTGATTTATATGTTGTATTCCTCCGTCTTATAAGAGTTAGGATGCGGCGTTAAGTTCCGCCACTCTCTCTGTGTCTAAAATTCAGGAGGAAATAGTACGACGGAGTGTTTTAATGCTAAATTTTCTTTTCCTTCCCTACTATACGTGAAAAAATGTGAAGCTGTGTAACAGTTATATTTCACAAAAAAATATGCCTCAATCAGGAATCGAATCCATTTCATTTCCTGGGTCTGGTAATAAATCAAAGTTCCGCCACTGAGCACGCAATGCCTCAATCCGACGGAAAGTGGGGGACAGAATTGTTGAAAGAAAACGGTGTATCTCAATACTAGGTTCTTAGGTTCCCTCTGGCTACCCTGCTATAGGCGGGATACAGCGTAAAACTATAAAAAAAATAGCAAAAAATATGCTTCGATCAGAAATCGAATCACCTATCTCCATAGGAGAGTGACTAAATCATATTAGTTGAAACTGCGACATATTTCAAAAGTAACACTTGCAGGAAATTAAAGTGACTGAATATGTTACTTAATATTATGAACACGTATTATGATTTATATGTTGGTTTATTGTTGCTTTGTTAAATAGTTTAGTTTAGTGTAGAGCTTAGTGGGAACATTTATATAGAGGCCATCGTGGCGCAGTGACGGCGTCTAACTGCGAAGGCGAGAGGTTGTACGTTTGATTCTCACGTAAAGGAACATTTATAATGAAAGTATTTTCACTTTCTCTTCCTGGTTTTGACTTTGGCTCGTGCGTTTGCTAAGATAAAGTGCGGCGTTAAGTTCCACAACTCAACACTCGATGTCTTGAATTTAGATATTAGTATTGTTGTGGAGAATCGAGCTTTATGACACTGGGTTTCCCTATTATATCCTGTAACAGAAGTTACAAACATTTTGAACTAGCCCACAACGCGACTGTCGCTAAAAGCCAGACGCTCTCTCACAGCGCTGCGAAGGTATCTCATTTCTCCTTCGGGGTGTGTGCTGAGTGACGGAACTTAACGCTGCGCTTTGTCTTATTACCAGAGCGAGCAAATAAAATACTAAATATTATTTTAATATTTTTCATTTCCTGGAGTCGGAATCGAACCCATAACCTGTCGCGTTT
>JAKGSA010000144.1:0-240797 GCA_033558755.1 Philaethria dido
TGAGGAACGGAAAATGCCGTTTTTGGAGCATCTGTAGGAGATACGAGGATTTGATGAAAACCAGAACATAGGTCTAGAGTTGAAAAATATTTACTCTTGCCTAGCTGATCAAGTATCTCATTGATCTGAGGAATAGGGTAAATTTCCCCAATTGTAATATCATTTAGTTTGCGGTAATCAATTACGACCCTCCATTGGGGACGGCCTTGAGAGTCCGCCTTCTTGGGTACCACCCAGATTGGTGAACTCCAAGGGGAACATGACGGTTCAATAATATTCTGATCAAGCATCTTCTGTATTTGCGCTTGTACTTCTTTCTTATGACATTCTGGGAAACGATAGGACTTAGAATGGACTGGGACGTCAGTCATGGTCTTAATTTTGTGATCTAAGGCTGTAGTGTAAGTGAGTTCGTCTTCAGGTAGATGGAAAATATCTGCATATTGGGAACAAAGTTCCATGAGAGAATCTATTTCTTCGCTATTTAAGTGATCTGCATTTAACAAATTAATTATTTCCTTAGTACGCTTAGACAAATCGTGATAATCGCAATCTATTTGAAATGCAATTAAATGCAAGGGCACTAAATTGAGGTTAAGATTTGATTTAATGGTTATTGGAGACTCTGAAGTATTTGCTATAGTTAAATTTACACGATTATTTTCTTTCACCTTGACTATACAGTTTGCAATTAACACATTATCGGAAAGGTGTTGATCAAGAATAACGCCTTCAGAAAGATTATTATTGCGAACTGAACATTCGATTACAGTTTCAGTTCGGGCAGGGATTGTGAAAAAGGGATCCACGAAATGTAAGTGAATATCAAGATTACCTATTCTCAGAATGTTACGGATATAATCAATTTTGCAGCCAAAAGCTGTTAAAAAGTCAGAACCAATGATGCCGTCATATGGCAGGTTTATTTGATTAATAACATGAAACTTGAATTTTGCGGACTTGTTATTGTTATTTAGTTTAAGACTGAGTAGAAAATGCCCTTCTGTGAGCGACGGTTCGTCACCGGGATCGATTCCTTTAAGTTTAATTGGTTCCCTGATCAACTTTCGAGGCTTGAGGATGCTTGACTGCTTAATGAGGCAAATGGCGGAACCTGAATCCACTAATAGTGACAATGGGACGTCGGACACTTGGGATTCTAATACGACATGAGGCAACAATCTTTTGGACATATCTAAATTTATTTCATATACTTCTCTGTTGGCACTCTTGGACAGTGCGGGTGTCGACGAGTTAGGACTTAGTTCAGTTTTGGGAATAGAAGAGCTGGCTGTTAAGCCTGTTTTGTTTGGGCCGTCAGTTTGGGGCTGGATACCCTGTTGGTTGGCCGCGGAAAGCGAAGAACAGGCTGTCAAGCCAGTTTTGTTTTGGCCGTCAGTTTGGGGCTGGTTACCCTGTCGGTTGGCCTTGAAAAGTGAAGAACAGGCTGTCAAGCCAGTTTTGTTTAGGCCGTCAGTTTGGGGCTGGTTACCCTGTCGGTTGGCCTTAGTATTAAGATTATTTGAAGTTGTGAGGTTAGGAATAGTGTCGGCTTTAAATTGTTGTCTCGTGCGACACTGAGGCGAGACCTTTACTCGTTTAAAGGGGCTGCTGGTGGATCAATGAAATCATTAGAAGCGTCAGCTTCATCTTGGGGTAAGGGAGCAGACCCTTCGACATAGGTTACTTTAAACGGAGGACGGTGCTGTGTTTTGAAACGGTTATTATTGTATTCCCGCTTCTTACATTGGGAGATATCGTGACCAGGAATTTTGCAATAACGACAGAATGGATTAGGGCTCTGAGAGGAGCCCGCGGCTCTTGGTTCCCGGAAGGAACTGGAAGGAAAATTAACTTGAGGTCTGACGGACCTAAACTTATTATCGTTATTGGGCTTTTGGTCACCCTGGGGACGTTTGTATAGTGTCTGTTGGATGCGCTCTTCTGAGATGGCGAGATTCATCGCCTCATTAAGGTTCCTAGGGGATCTACAACGGACAATATTTGAAATTCTGGGGTACAACCCCATTAAGAAATGATGGAGAGCTAAGTCCTCCATTGCTGCTGTTCGACCGGCAAGCTCCTTAGCTTTAGTATTAGTTAACGATATCTCAGTTAAAAGTTGTGATAGATTGGTCTCAACCCGTAACGCATATTGGCTAACAGTTTCCTGAGGACCCTGTCTGCTTTCTTGGAGTTCCATCAGGAGATGTGAATAATGTTTACGTTGGCTAAACTGTGTCTTTAGGAATTCTTTTAATTGATCCCAGGTCCCGAATTCCTTTATGGAGCAAGCTACTTCGGCTCTACCACTCAACTGACTAAGAATATACTTAAACAAGATCGGCTTTTGTTTCTCCGACGCATACTCATACGCATTATTGCAATTAACTATGAATGAGTTTAGGGTCTCACGATTACCATCGTATGGTTTGATGAATTTAAAGAGAATATTGATATCTAGCTCAGCCATGGTGAATGTGTTTGTGGTATGTCTAGTAACACGTGGGGAACCGACAGGTGATTTTAACGACTCGCTGTCACTCGGAAATTCATCCAGTACTGGTATATTTAAATATAACTTGTTATCCTCAGTTTTCTTTGACATAATACAATATCTAAACTAATGAATTAATTAATTATTACACAGTTTGAGAACCACTGGATTTAACTTATTACTTATAAGGAGATACAATGACCAAAGACTCACGTTACTGCGTAGGCGACGGCGATAACGAGGTATGGGAACATTCCGATGTTAGATTTGTTCTAGATTTATCCACAACGTGTTTCGATGAATTGTTCAGGATTCGATGATGACCAATACGCCAAGGATATGTATGTATTTTCCTTTCGAATTGTCCTTCGAATAGGTGGGCAATTGGAGCAGCAATGAGGCATATGCAGGCAGGATACACTTTATAACTTGAGGATTTTCTCTTTACAAACACTATATATAATTCACAGCACTTCCTTTTAACTTTAACACTGAGTTTCTTTAGATTTGGATTTTATGAGATCCGGACCGAGTCTGATGAGCGGTTGTCGGCACTGAGAATATCCGGATCCCACCGCTGCCACCAAATTGTTACAACGAAAAGAGAATTTGAGTTTTTAAAAAAAAAAACTTTATTTAATTAAAATACAATTGGAAATAATAATGTTCACTAAACTTAGAACTTGGGGACAACCGCTCTCGATTGAGGTAAGGAACAGACTGATGAGACTTGGATGTGAAATGGTTAGTAAAGGTGAGATTTGATGACACAGGGAGGATAGAATATTGTATTAGCACAAAGGCATACTAATTTGGGATATAACAGCGCGATATGATAAGGAGTATCCTATAGTCTTTCCTAACGTCTAGACTATTTGTCTATTTCGCGATAAAAAGTATCCTATGTCCTTTCCCAAGTTTAGTTCTATCTTCATACCGAATTTCATCAAAATCGGTTCAGTGGTTTAGGCGTGAAAGCGTAACAGACAGACAGACAGACAGAGTTACTTTCACATTTATAATATTAGTAAGGATTTAAGTTTGGTTGTGATATTATTTTATTTTAAAACTTAAAATAAGCCAAAAGTATGTATTTTCATATTTAAATTTACAGATAGATATAGGAAATAATGCTGGTTCACCATTTCCCGTTCATAATAATCAAACATGGCAATTAAAACACAGCGAATCTGTCGAGTAAAATAAAGAAAACCCTATATTTTAAATATAGAACAAATATATCTTAAGTGCTATAACATCTTCTATTATAAATAAATTTGTAATGCACTCATGAAGCAGCTTTTTTTATTATATTCACGATTCACAAATGTAATGAATCCGTATGATTACTGAGTATTACATTAATGTTATTGTGTTTTTTTTCTATTTTTTTTAATTAGGTAATAGACACCTAATGATTATATTATAATAAACTTTTGTTTCAACGCCGTGATTAGTCAAATTATGATTATATAGGAATACAAAATGAGCAGTAATATATCGCTTAGGTCACGCCGCCCTCTCAACATGATGTGTCAATAACATTCTTTTTCTACATCTTATTCAGCCATGTCACACCTTAACATTCAATTTATTTACTTATAAATAAATTAAAAAATATTGAATATTGAACTTAAAAGTTAAAAATTTCCAATAGTTTTAATTCGGTACCATACCACTTTGTTGTTGTTACCACTTTGTGTAAAGAATTGTTTAACAGTGTACTTTAAATTATATTTTTAATTTTAAGTAAATACCTTAATTGCTGTAAAAAATATGCCTACATTTGAAGAGCTTTACTCCCATTTATCTAGTACTCTCTTCACATATGATAACAGTGGAACGACTTCGGAAGTATAGTCTTTCAAAGAAAGAAAGAATTTTCCAAATCAGCTTATAAATAGTGGTTCCTAACGGTTCGTGTAATATTACAGTAGACTGCAGCGTCGCCAGTTTCGTGGCTTGACACGCTATCTTGTCTCTAGTTTTTTTTTAATTTAACATACATATATGTATAATTAAAAACTGTTTAATCTCAAGGTACTCGAAGTATAAAGAAAATATCTTCCTTAACAAATTAGGATTCACAAATTTAGTGAATCTTCTATTCAATAATTATCTTACTATTTTACTTAGAGTACAAACTAGCAACAAAGTCATTTAGTATGACGTCTTATTTTATATTGTAGTTACAATATATATGCATGTTCTTATCTTATATTTATTGTTCTAAATAAAAATGAGATTTTTAATGATCAATCAAAATAGTTGTTGTGGTGAATTTTAATTAATACCCTTGTTTACGTTTGATATTATATCATTATTTCTTCTGTTTAATAAATAAATCATATATGATAACTTTTTCTCTGTAAAAAAAGTCTAGTAGACAACGTAAAAAGTTTTGTATATAAACAGCAAAGTTTACCTAAATGAGAATTTTAAAAGTTCGGCTTTTGTGTTGCAAGTGAACAAAAAAATAAATAAATATATAAATGACATTAATTATAAAAATAGAAAGACTGTAATTATAAAAATAATCTATTTTATAAACGTGGACATATAGCTCGCCATTTTTATACTAGCAACCCTTAATAAATGGAACTTAATTCCAAGTTGTTTCAGACATCGTAATATCACAACCCTTTGTTTTAATTCATCATTCATGTCACAAGTAAACGTTATTTAATTTTTATAATTATTTAATTTTTTGTTGTTGATCTTCCATTAAAAGAACAAGTTGACTGAGCAACCGTAAAATAAATTTCACTTCATTCAGGCATTCTTCCGGTGGCTGCCGACTGGTAGCTTCCGCCATCGATCGGATACAGCTATTGACCCCTCTTAGCTGTTATGATATCATTTTGCTTTTTATACTTTTGTAATTTAGATATCTTATTTCTTTAGAAGTAAGGTATAAAATCGCGTATCCACTCTACCGTTTGACATCTGGCCATTTTTGCGACGTCGTAAAGTCCAGTTTGATTTGACGCAAACTTTGCTGGAAATCTTTTTGTATAATATAAGACGTCTACAATATCTATCGTGTATACTTAGCGAACTGAACATGTTACAAAATTTATAAATATTTTTCTTGACTATTATCTTGGACACAGTATATTTTATATCTCATATAGTATTTCGCCGGATAATATTATCTGAAATCTGTCACTCATTGTAAAATATAGAACATATAAACCAGGTACAGACACGTAATTTTCATCTATTAACACTCTACATCTATTAACGTAATACATGCTTAGTATTTATACACGTACATATATGTTCATAATTTTAGTAATGCATTTCTGATGTCTCATATCCATGATGTTTACCAAGGTGCGCACTTACTTTAGTATTCCCACGCGTGGGGACTGAATCTTCAACCAATGCAGTATAGTTTCCTAACTCTGCCACTATGGCGTCAAATATTATTTTTAGGTTCGTCTTTTACTCTTATAACAGGTATTACTCAAATAGTCCATCGACTGGACCCACCACAGCGACGCAATTTATAAGATATATAAAAACACATTTGTTTCAACATTAAACAACACTTAAAAGTTATTTAAATTAAGAAAAATATTTATATTCGCTGTTATATTCCATGAAAATTAAATTACCGTATCAAAAAGCATTAACCTGTATCTGCATCAAAGTCAAAAACAACCGAGTTCCGCTTACAAACAAGTTGCCAGTTCGTTTTCAAAGTAGCCATTTCCCGTGCTAATAAGGCGTGAAGCGCGCGCGCACCGCACACGATCTCTGACGATACTTTGCGATATATTGAAGCTGTCAAGCCAAACTTTTTTTGTTTAGGCTTTAATTGCTTTGGGGCTAGGACACATGAATATTTCAACTTTATGAATATTTTTTTTAGAATATTAATTATTCGTTATCGTAGCATGACGTGACTGCACACGTGATGGCAGTTCGATCTGTACTCTGGGAAGTGTTAACATTCAAAATTTTATTTTTTTTATTCTAGTCGGTGTCAATCAGTAGTAGGTCCGTGCCGAATAAAGCTAGGGCGGGGTCCGCCCCGTAAAAAAGACCGTTTACACAAATGTTTTCGTAATTTATTTGTTGTGTTTAGAACAGACGTGGAGCCTCGTAAGGCGTGGGGCCCGTAGTGTTTGCTGCATTCGTTTCCATCACCTATGATGCAAAGTTATTTTTTATTACACTCTCTGAATACTCCGTAAAAAATGTAAAATAAATGCTTATAATTTTGATTTGCAAATGCACGCCGTAACTACCTACACGCCTAAGGTTTTTCTGTTAGACAAGCCAGGATTATTTTTTTATATAATACGAAATTTCCACATCGTTAATTACACCATACTTATTAAAGAACACCAATATATTTAATTTTAATCTATAATTATATAAAATAAAACAATATTAAAACTTTGAGCAATAAGTTGTATTCCTGTGTACATATGTATATTATGTGCGAGTAAACAAAGGGGTATGTTAGCATACAGGTTTCGTGGAAACGATATATCTACCTATTTTGTTAAGTTACTAACAATTTAGTTTCATTATACAATTTCTTGTTATATTCTTTATACAGAAATTATGAAATAATGGTAATTCAATAAATATAATTTCTATAACTTTACGCCTTTTCCCGCCTGCAGTAGCAGGATACACATTGAGCACCTGGGACATAGTAACAAGACACACTGTACTCCGATTTCCGCGCATTTAAGACAGTTCTATCTTTTTAATTTTATATGTGGTCTCTTTCAATGCCAATAAAATCTATATACATATACATAGCATAGCATGAGCTGTGTGGTTTGAAAATTTTAGATCAGAATATTATTAAGATAAAAAAATAGACATCTTCAATATAGCCACAGTGCAGCCAGGACTCAATGTCACCGACACCGACACACCGCGCAATCGCTTGACGGCCACACGCCGACTACGCCTCCTCTTATTTCGTTTTGTCTATTAATATCTTTCACGTTTACCGGACGTGAATTTCTAAGTACTTATTTGAAACATATATAAGTTATCTAATATATTTAGTGAGTAGTTTACTAATTTATTTATAAATGTACAAACATAATACTTAAAGTTTGAATTCCATTTGCCTTTTCCAACGGATGTTGCTATTACATTAGCATTAGTGTAGATGCAGGAAAACTTCGTTTACTCTGTTATATACTTTCAGGTACGATGTGAGAACGTTTTTAAACTAACTTCTGATTATGATTATACGAAGCAGAGTGCACTGATGAAAGTTCTCTCAGGGGAAATGAAGATTTAAATATATTGCATCACTAGTATAAAATATATACTTATACTTATATTTCATCTATTCCTACTATTAGGTACACAATAGAATTTATGTCTGAACTAACTGAATAATATTATAACAAAATGCGCATATTTATAATAAGAAAAGGGAATAAAATTAAAATACATATATCTTCTAATTAAATTAAAAATTTGTAGGATAAAAACTATTTGCAAATATTGAGTGAACGTTCTAGTTAAATTTTTCAATATCACAAGTTTTTAAAAGTTAAAATCGCTGCTCAAAATCAAATATCAAATCCACGTATTTTCCACTATTACGACCGGCAGATAGTTTGAACGAACATATAATATCCGATGCCGAAACACAATAGAATACAAAAAATACGTTATATTCCTATTATTAATAATTTCATGATTATAAAAGATTATCTTCGTGATATTTTCATATAATACAAAATTACAAGCGTTTCACTTTATACACATACGAGTATATTTATAACTATGTCCAACACTTAATAGGACTGGAATAAACCAAAATATTATCTTTTCATTAAAAAAGCTACCCCAGTGTACGAGAGTAATTTCATATTTTGAATACCTTTGTCAACAGAATCCATAGTCTGCATCAATCGGACCGAATATTTGACTTCATTAACCAAGCGACGGCTTTACAGGAAGCTGGACCTTTTCAAATTGTACCTACATATCAATGTTCTGATATGAAGCAAATATAATTTTCTTATTATACTTATAGAGGCTATTGTGGCGCAAATGATTGTGGGTTCGATTCCCGACGATACAAAATACGATGTTAGGTACCGCCACTCAAAACACAAGATTCCAAAATCAGGCGGAGAGTAGAGAATGAAATGACGTTACACTATATTTTTCTTGGCTATGGGAATAAGCGTGAAGTCGCTTAAATACATTTATTTATTTATTTATATATTACTTATTAAAAATTATTGTCCAAATTATATCTCCCTTGTATAAAAATATATTTTTTTAGATATTAAAATAAAGTAGATGAAATAGGTTCACTTTGAAAAATTCTAAGTTATTCAACTTAAAAGATTTAAAAATTTTAAAAGAAATAAATTTAAAACTTTGACTCAAAATTTTAAAAGTTTAAGTATTTGACGGTAAGAGCTTCAATCTTGCTTTAAAGCTGAATATTTATCTTCAACACTCTTTCATATTTCAAATTAGTATAGAATCAGTAAAAATAAGAATATTATTTATAGTAAACAGCAGAATTATTACAATAATCTAAAATTTATCTATTAGCCACTGAGACTAAGGACAGTCATCATTTTAATACCAGTGTCCAATAGCATTTTATATTAAAATGTAATATGTTGAAGTGGGAAGAACAAATGTATTCTCTATTTCAAACACTCAGTGCCTAAAAATGGAATAAATGTTACATATTAAAAGTAAAGTCGCCACCGCTTTTGGGTACAAATATGACACCATAGCGTAATTAATTACATCCATATGATACTTGGACCACCCACAAGTATGAGATGTAGAATGATTAACATTGAGCCATAAATTTTTATGTCCGACGAACAATAATTAAAATCAAAATAAATTTTTCAATGACATATTAATAACGTAACACTTGTAATTATATTATTTTATTTACGTTTGATATTTTTTAATTGTTTACTTTTACTCCAGCAATTATTAAAACAATAAGTTATACATCGGGTTTTATTATAGGAACTATTACTAGGAACACTACTGTTAATCTAAAAACGGTAGATAGAAATGTAAACTGATATTTATAACGAATAATTTTCTTTCTGCATAGAAGGATAGATAAAGAGAATCTAGCGTGAAGACACTCATAAAACTTATGAAACGCGATACCGAGTTTTGTCATTCCAGAGACAGGAAATGGCAATAATCCAAATATAATCATTCATACAAGTGGGAATCGAACTCAAAACCATCACGCCTACAGTCAGTCTCATTGCACCAATATGTTATTAGATTGATCTATGTAAAAAATACGTTTTTGTATTTTAATACAAATTATGATATAGTCCTTAATGTATTGGTCTTAGAAATTCGTAGCAAAATTCATATTTCATAGAATTAATCGTAAATTTTACGACAATTTGAACTATTTTACTACTGAAGGCAAACACGATTATTTTAAAGTACAACCAATACAAAAAATATATAATACAATTACACATGTTAATTTTGTTTCATTATACATTTAGAATAGTCTTAAGAAGCAATACAATAAGCTTAAGTATGTGAATAAAGGGTAGAATGAGGACTGGAGATACGTGTTCATCTGATATTAGTTCAACAGCGACATGCTGTCGCGAGTACTTTACAGACCCCCATACAGAGTAACGATTTCTTTATTAATATAGATTTTCGAGATTTTTAGTTTTTTACAAAGTAAAAAAAATAAATTTTAAAACTCTCCGTCCTACATTTTCCACTCCCTTTTGAGACACTCCTACTCAACTATACTTTTGCTAAATAGATAAAGAGTTAAGATATATTCATAAATTGCATTTTTCATTTAAATGATTTTTTAAGTATTTTAAAGCAGTCCAGGCAGTCAGGCCTTCTAGTTTTTGCAAATTCTTACTTATTAATTTTAATATTTAGGTATATGTAAATAGAGACATTTTAAAAAATTACAAAAGAATATAAATATTTCATATCATCTTTTTATTTTACAAAATTCTTTATACAAAATAAAATGATCATAAGTAAAAAAATATATATGTATTTTACAATTTAAACATCTTGCAATACTGACATTTCTACTCTATGAGATCACCAAATTGTTCTTACATCGTACATACGGTACAGCAAATGCAGTGAATACCGCGTTACTGGTACTTTCCTCTTTGCACCCTACTACAGCCAAATTGAAAATTCTTTCTCAACTATCTGTTTAAAGTATATTCGCAATATAATCAAATTTGACAACTATCCAAGTATTAAAATTGGAATATGTACTTTACTTTAATATTTTATTGTAAAAATTGTAAATTTAACTATTTTATGAATATTTTTTTCTAACTAAGGCTTAGTAATGTGACTGATTGAATAATTCATTTACACATAGACACCTGTATAAATTATTTAATAACTGTAATAAAAAGTCAATAACATAAATTAAATTGATTTCATACAAATAGTATGTGTCAGATCTGGTGCAGCTCGCAGACGCACGGGGACTGAACACGTGACAGATTGTGGGTTCGATTCCCACTCCAAGAAATTAAAATTTTAAATATTTAATATTTTCATATCCTCGCTCTGGTAAGAAGGCAAAGTGCGACGTTGAGTCCCGCCACTCAGCACGCAATGCCTCAATTCAGCGTAAAGTAGTGAAAGGAAATCTTAAGAGAACGGAGTGTCTTAGCATTATGTTCTCAGGTTCCATCTGTCTACTCTACTATATGCGGAATACAGCGTCAAGAAAAAACTTTTTCTCTTGTATTATATTAATATTTCATAGGAAATACTAGACTATTTCAATAAAATCATATTACAATATAATTATGCAACGTATCGTATTATCTTGGTCCGAGCAATTTTTCCAATTTCACTTCAATTCCACAGGCGAATTGGACGCATCCATCGAATCGAAAAGGCCTGTTGAGAATTTACATATGTTACAAAACGGATAGGCAATCAACTCATAGCAAACATCAACCAACCTCTAAGAGTATTCTGTTTCAGCTGTTACCTTTTTCAACCAACTGTAAAAAGGAGCAATTTGAATTCAAATATTTTTTAAGCGAAGTACATTTATACAATACAGCAGTAATATCCTTTAAAAATATCTCGTTTTTATTAAGCTATATTTTTTACATTGCTTACTCTTTTAATCGTATTGAAATGTTTAACTCATTAGTAAATAGAAACAGCAATTTATCTCATACATGATGGCAACACTATTAAATCATTTTAAAATAACTACTTTCTTTTCCTTTTTATATTCATTGTACTTCAAGCAATACATGCAGTACATTATCTACAGCCAATATTGTCATATATGTTACAAATATTGTAAACTTTAAAACAAAAAGAGTATTTGAACCCAGAAATACTAAAGACACTTTGTTAGAACGTAAATACGATATTAAAATTATTGTACCTCTTGACCTCTACGAACTTACGTAATCCGACATCATTCAATAGCTACGATTTCTTGTAACACGAGCCATTAAACAATTAATAATGAGAGCGAGAGCTCGGTTTAGATGTAACAAAAAGGCAATTGGTTCTGCTCATATATTAAGTTAATGGTTTCTGGCACTAAGCACGCCCTTGACTTTAACGATGCGGCAAAGAAACGACATAAATTTAAATTGGTCGCCGCCGGTCTAATCTCAATCGACAGCCATTGCGACTGCATTTTAACTAGAGGACACTGCACCTTTTCGTGCACTCGACAGGTAAAAAACTGGAAATGATTTTCAGAAATGCTCAACAGACACGAAATATTCTGTTTGAGATGTAAGCTTAAATGTACCTATTAGCTTTTTTGAGGGTAATTGAAGTAAAGTGCACAATAAATCAACTAAAGTAAGTTGACATTGCACTTGTTTAGTTAGTTATTTTTTAAACAAGTTCTCAATATGTTGCCAAAAAAATATTCCTGTATTCATTTCAATAATTAATTGACCCTTGACATAAATATAATTGTAAGTGCTATTTCAATACTACTAAATTAAAGCTATATTTGCACAACTCCTTTTTTCTTAAAACAAAAGATGGAAGAGCCGTAAAGAAATATAGAAATTTCGGCATATTTTTATGGAACACTGTAAATTAATTCCTGTTCTAAATTAAGATTTGTTGAGTGTAATAATGCCTACGTGGAACAATAATATATAATATTTTAAACTTTCATCAAATTAATAAACTTAATTTTTTATTATAAAATTAGTCAAATTGAAATTTAAATAAAGTAACAATTTTTAAATGACACGTTAAATTTATATCAATAATGTAATGACAACTTATATACACACTTCTTTCACTTCATGAATTTGTATTAAAAATTTTGGCTTCACGTGACATTTTAGATTTATATTTCAATCAGAAAAGTTAACATTATACATAATATCGACGCTTTCCTCCACTTATTAGACAAAGTTTGATGAGTTCCGATATTCAACCCGGCGGCAGTTCACTAAGGTCTATATGACATTTTCATCTAAATTGGAGGAATTGCACGGAGATAAAAAAATCAACTATGCAATTAATACTCAAAGGGTGTAATTGATAAAAAAAGCAAAGCAAAATGCAGTGTTGTGCTTTATCACGCATAGTAGTCAGTCATAGGTAGTCAGAGTGCCAGGACACTCCGTTCCTTTAGAACCTAGTATTAAGATACTTCGTTCGCCGCTTTCCGTCTGAATTGGAAACATTGCGTGCTGAATGGCGGAACACAACGCCGCGTTTTGTTATACCAAAGCCGAAAAATGATAATAGTGGGAATCCCCAAGAGGGAATCGAATCCACAATCAATTACAGTCAGACCTTACCCCACTGCGCCGCGATGGTGAAAAAAAACTTTTTCAATAATAAATATCTCTATTTTAAATTGAAAATTATAGTCTTTTAAAATATGATATTTCCGTAACGTAGAATTATATAAATGATATTGTGATTACGCTCCTTTTTGTATTTATAAGATCAAATACATGTATTCACATTAATTTAATAAGTTGAACGCGAGGTGATATTGACTATGATGCATCGCTAGCTTTCAGTGATGTTCGATCATTGCACCATCGCTCACGCTTGACATCTATTATACTTTTCAATTCACACTTTATTCGATGCTGGAATATTTTTAAATAAATATTATCGTATAAGGAGCTTATAGGAAAAGAGAGGTCTCGTTAATAGGTATAAATATGATTTTATGTTTTTATTTTCTTTTCACAAGACCGATAAATTATAATAAACCATTGCCTAATGCTATATGTATTAAAATATATATGTAATAGAGGCGTAGAAATAAAAAAAAGTACACCAATATTGTACACCAATATTACAGAGAACAAAACAAAAGTTAAGTAAAAAATGAATAAATGTACAGCAGGCGGCCTTATCGCTATAAGCGATCTCTGCCAGGCAACCTTAAGGTACTACATAATATGAGTAATTTTTTACTTCCCCGTAATATAAATATTAATTAATATCAAAATCAAAGTCAAATAATGTTATGCAAAAACTTTATATTATGAACTTTATAATAAAAATCGTAAATAGTTTTTGTAATATAAACTTTTTCTTGCTACTTACAACTTATATTTTGCTACTAAGAACAAACAAATGTAACACGACGTAATTACTTTTCAATCTGCCGCCAGGCAAGTGCCTGTTTGATGCGAAAGAAAAGCGGCTCTAATTAAAATTTCAATGAAATTTTTCATATAACAAATTTGCCGAAGACAACTTAATAATACTTAATTACAAATAATTCTATTTAACATTCCTGCATAAAATTTTATTTCAATATAAAAAGATTATGAAGTTCAGGAACAAAAAATATTATTTTATAATTTGTACGCGGTAGAGGCAGGCGCGAGAGGTATAACAACGAAATCTCTCTATAATCTATTAAAAGATCTCGGCCTCTCTAGAACTATTATCAGTTTATTTCTAGCACGTATTTCGAAGGCAGCATTAGTAGGATCTTTTCAAATTTGGTTAGGTAGAGAGAGGAGTGCGGAAAGTGGAGGTGAACGTTAATACGTATTTTAAAGGGCCCCCTTAAACCTACACGTTGGGTCATAAGTCCCAGACATTCTTCAAACTCCTCTCTCTGCAACGCGATGGGCCCGGCACCCGCACGGTGAAACCATGGATTGCTAAGGAGTTTCTTCTCTTTCTTTTCTTCTATTAAGTATATAATATGAAGTAGGCATTTTTAAATGGAATAAAAATATATTTTACGATATATGTACACACTTAGGGAAGTGTTTTTTTTTCGAAATATTTATTTGCTCGGTCATGTTATACAGAGTGCTGCGTTAGGTTCCGCCACCCAACGTGTGGCCTCTAAAATGAACAGAAATAGACTTGGATTGCATGCTTTGCAGTATGATGTACGAGTTGAAAAATAAGAGTGACAAATATTTATAGGATTTACTTTTGTCAAATTATAAAATGTCGTATACATTTATATCCCTGCTGAAATGTATATAGATATACTGAAATATCAAGAAGACTTCACCAAATAGGTTTATTAATTAATAAAGCGTATAGGAATTAGTAAAACAAGCACTTAGGGGAATGTATTTCTTATCCCGTATCCTTGTGCTTACATTGTGCTTTTGAGATAAAAAAATAATTCCTACCTTAATCGTAAGATACCATACCACGCTGTGATTCCGCACATAGCGCGGTGTCAGGGGGAAACAGGGAACCTAGTGTTAAGACACTCCGTTCTCTTTTAACATAGGGAACAGATCCTTACTTTCCGCCAATATGAGGCATTCCGTGCTGAGTGGTGAAGCTCAACGCCGTGCTGTGCCTTGTTACCAGAGCGAGATTAAATATTATTTAATATTTTCATTTTCTGGAATAGGGAACGAACCCACGTCCTGTCGACGAACTTGTCGCGTTTACAGTCGCACGCTGCGCCATGACAGGCCTCACCATATAACTATACCATATTAGATTTTCATGAAGTCCTATAAAATAACTTTTATACTAGTTACGATGTACAAGTACTTATATTAACCAACACTATTATAAAGAAGAGCTTTCATAGATCTGATTACATAAAGACTCATTCAGAATCCAAATTCAAAGATACGGAAACGGTTAATGAATGCCATTTCTTTTAAAGTCTCGATTATGTAAAGCCGGCTTATCTTCGTCGCTCATTGAGTAAGTATCTTAGAAGTGCTATCATTATATAAGTTATTTTAGAATATTGTTTATTAATCTTTTATATATATTATTTATTATTTTATACTATCACAGCGTAAGTGAAAATTATTTTCGTAATAAAAAAACGAGCACATAAATGTATAATATTCTATTTATTCAAATTAAGTCAGCGAGAGAATGAGATAGAAAGTACAGTATAAAATATCTCTATATTCATGTAATTTTTATTTCTTGTAGGCAACTTTTCTGAACTTTCACTGTCGCCTTGTGCTAATGCGTACGGGCACATACATGCATATTTTTTTTTATTTTCAACTTAAATTTGCATATATGTAAGCTTACATTAAAAAAAAATTACCACCTAGTCTTATAGGCATTAAAAGGTTCAGAAAATGTATAAGAAATAGTAGAACACATTCTTTTGTATTACCAGCATATTTTTTTAAATTTTAAACATGTATGATATTTGGAAATGAGCACTTCTATTAGCCTTTTTAATTATTGCTTTTAGATTACAGTGTCTACAGAGCCCAAGTACCCTTTGCTGTGATTAACCAGATTTCTTATACTTTATTGCAAAAAAAAAACCATCCATACTATTATTTTTACACTTTATGTCAAAAAACTAAACTACTTGGGGAGTGTAGGGGAGCACTTAGACAGGATTTCTTGATATTTCTACGAAAACCTAAAGAAACGCGATATCTATATATAAATACGTGAAGCAAAAACTTTGGACCCCTTTTTACGAAAATTACGCAGACAGAGAAGCATGAAACTTGGCTCACTTATAGTTTATATAGAGAAGGAGTGCAGAATGCTTACATTTTTTTTAAATAATGCATTATAAGTATATTAAATTAACAAAATAAATGTTACACATACTACCATGGTTTGTTTCGCGTCAACAGGGACACTAGTTAAATAAAATACTCCAATTTCTAACAATACTTACATTAAAAGTGAATATATTTGATGCAAAAATAATTTGAATATTATATTAACTCATTAAACTTTGCCTGCAGCTTTACGTGCATCGTAGTGGATCTAATAAAATATACCCTACTTTACCGTATAAGTCTAAATTTGTTTGATCCGGAGCTTAAATCCTTTTGACGTGTGAAATAATTGTTTAAAATGTTTAATTTAATACATTCCTTATACCAGTTAAATTTATCAATGATGAATCGCAATAATATACTAAAAGGTGGTATTTTTTTTATATTTATGTATAATACATATTTAATTATTACAAAAATAAACATTAATTTAAGCTTTCGCTCAATAAATCTTTCGCTCAATAATTAAAGAATTAATATACCCATGCAGTTACGAACAAGTAAAATATTAACATTATCAATGCACAGAGATTGCATAAGTTCTAACCTGGGTTTGGTAACAAGGCAAAGCGCGGCGTTCAACTCAGCACATAATGCCTCAATTCGGTGGAAACTGAAGAACGGAGTGTTTTAACACTAGGTTCCCTCTGCCTACCCTGCCATATGTGGGATACAGCGTGAAGCTATGTGTGTATGTATGTACTAGGACTAGAGCTCAGAATGAAAATATAAAAATTTTTCTAACCAATTATTTTTTATCCAATATAAAAAAGAAAAATGTTCTTTTATAATTAAAAAAAATATTTAAGTTAGTTTATTTCTTGCATTTCTTGCTTTATGCATACCGTCAAATAGATAAAAATACCTTAACCTCATCTCACAACAACACTTCATTCATTTTCAGCGTCTTAATTAATATTTCAATAAACATGGAGTGAACAATCTCTTTCAGATTGCAAGAGGGGAAGACAATAAGAAACATTGAGGTCCGCCCGTATTTTATAATAAAAGTACTGTATGATTATTTTTTATTATTGTTATTTATTTTTTAGCCATGTTGACGTGTAATATATGCCTTGTCTTAGCAGCGTATCATTATACAAAAGCGCGTGTCAAAGACATGGTGGTGTGTGTAATATTTATACTACAAAATTATTATATGTTTCTAACGTATTATTTTTTGTGTGGATAAAATTTTTATTGCCGATTTTTTCCATATATGCAAAATTATACAAGTATGCAAAATTGAACAATCCGCCATAATGCATGATTTGAGTAAAAAAGGTTAAAAGTAATTCTTTCGCAATAATATATGTATAGAAACCGTTTGTGCAGGTCAACTTCCACGTATGTTTATTTTGAATACAAATACTCAATTTAAAATTAAGTTTATTATTCTTCTACTGCATACACTAGTAGTATCAATTTCTTATTATATTGAGAGCAGATGAGACAGCTCGCATCTGCGCAAGGATGATATGCCATTGGAGCCCTAATTCAACATACATTTTTAATGCATTTCAAGAGTCCCAAGGCATCCGTGGAGCTAAGTGCAGTGAACGTAAAAGTAACTCCACGTCAAATAACAAGAACTATATAAAAATATATTTTATCCAATTCTTTCGACCTTAATTATTATTAGTTAATATAATAGTATAAAGTATAACATGTAGATAGATCTAAATAAAAATATGGATTTATAAAAAGAGAGAATATGTAATAAATAAGTAATAATGAGCTTTTTAAGCACATAATGTTTCCAATATGTATATAAGAAAGTACGTAATCAGTAAGAACTATTGTACTTGTATTAATCATTAATAATACATCTACGCATACATTTGCAGATATGCTACATAGCTTCAGATCCGGTGGAGAACAAATATTTCGAATAGAACCGGATAGTTGTCATTTGTAGATCGCAAACATATCACAGATGTCTATCTGGACAATTTAAATTAGCCATTTTAGCAAGGATTGTTTTTACGCAACAGTGAAGTGTAACGGGAGTCAATTTATTTATGGCTGCATCGACTGTGACCATTCGAGCGCAGTTTGAAAAGCTTGCAGTATAGTAACCTTTTTTGATTGAAACCCTTTTTAATATACCAATGGCAATGAAGTTATACGTGCGATATATGTATATAAAATTAAACCAGCATTTAGTGACTATTTACTTTCCATACATTTTCATATTAAATAAAAAAAATGTAAAATATTATAAAAAAAAATTAATTTAATATTTTCAAAACAAAAGAACAATGTTGTTAGAATTGTTGTCAATATTTTTCCACATTTGCAGATTTGGCAATCGTTCACACTATTCAGATTTAAATATAATATTTACAGAGCAGCTAAGCCTGAAATATAAATTTCCTCTCCAGTGGCATTAGTAGCCACAAGTTCTGAAAGTGAAACAATGTTAATTTTATCTCAACTAGATCCCTGTTGATGTTTAAATTACGTGTTATCAGAAATGTATAATAACACTATAAAAATGTTTATCAGAGAGTAATACTAATTTCTTTATTTTAATGTACTTCTAATATATTATTCTAAAAACATTGGTTGTCTGCACACCTTCTCCACATAAAACCTTTAACGGCGCCTAATTTCATCTGCATAATTTTTCGTAAAAAGGGGCCTAAGAGCTTTCTTTCCAGTTTTAATTTGTATGTGTGAAAATTTTGTTATAATTAATGTGTGAGGATAACAACAATGTATGAAAAAAAACATAAAGCAATTGCATATCAAAATACTATAAATATATAATAAATTGAACAAGAAAATGTTAAATTCCTAAGAACTCACTGTCTGGCTGTCGGCGTGGACAAAGACAGTAAACTCGTTATCGTAAAATACTTCTTTCTTCCGATTTAGTCAATTTCGATATATTTTTTACTTTGACTCGTTCGTTTTTCTTCTTGGCGGTATGGTCAAACTTACTTATATAATTTATGACTTAAGAGAGCAGTTAAGTGTATTTAAATGGTATAAAATGTATAAAATGGCAACTTTTAAATTAAGTTCATATGTCATTCGGTTAGTTGCTAAATATTCACCATTTTGACTGTGAATTTATTTTGCAATTGCAATTTCAATTAAACCATCACAACATTACATAAATTAAGCATAATAAACCTTACTAAATACGGCTGATAGAGCAATTTTTAAGTTAATTTCATAAAATATGTAAGTGTCTCATGACCGAGGAGACATAGTCACATTACTGTTTTTCTATTTACGTGACATGGCATGTCGATTGAAAGACCTCAACGGCGCGATTTATATTGCCCAAGCGGAGAAATGGAAATAATTTAAATACGATCATTTACTTGAGTAGGGATTTAATCTATATTTGTAGTCAGACGCCATGCCACTGCGCCACGATAGCCTCCAAAATGGTAACTTTATTAATAATTTATTTCTTTAATGTATGAATTAGTTGTGTTGCAGCCAATCCAATTTTAAAATTGTAAACCTGTGCAAAAATTCAGTACGTTTTTATTACACTACTAACGGGGATGTTAAATTATATTTTTTGCAGTCGCAGAATTTTACACGTTTAAAAATATGTAGCAAATTTATTGTATGAAATTATAGAAACTGTTTATTTCAGAATTAAGCTACAATTCGATTTTTTGACGGGCCACATTTCTTTATAGTGCTTAAAATTGTATTCATATTATAATTTACTTTTTATAGCTTCACGCTGTATGCCGCACATAGCAGGGTAGACAAGAGGGAACCAGATAACTTAATGTTAAGACACTCGTTCTCTTTAAATATTTCCGTTCCCCACTTTCCGTCGAATTGAGGCATTGCGTGTTGAGTGGCGGAACTCAACGCCGCACCTTGTCTTGTTACTCGGGTGAGGAAACAACGACATGAAAATATTAAATTGTACTAAATATAATTTATTATTATTATAAATATTAGATTACAAAAACACGAAATCTATAACGTAAATAAGAGAATCGCGGGCCGCATGCGCCCCGAGGGTCGCGGTTTACTTACCCCATGTTTATTTCGTTCTATATATTAAAAAATTCTTAAAGGTTGTGTCTTTTCTTCACATGCAAAGCTCCTCTGTGGTACCAAGCTCTACTCTCTATTGGAATAAAATTGTTTAAACCGTATACAACAATTAAAATATGTGCTTTAATAATTAGTTACCTTCTATAATCCAAATATATCTTTTATCTTCAGCTTGATTGTGCGTTATTGTTAAACACTACTTTTAATAAAAAAATATCTAAAATATATATCAAATGATGCCATTATAACATGCAATGTGTATAAGTTTTGGTCAGTCCATCCATATATGAGCGTGGGACCCGACACAAACGATGAATTATTGCGTATCATCAATTATCGAGGCGACAAAGACGCCACGATAGAAAGAAACTGGAAGGATTAAGGATATAAATTAAAAAATGTAAATATTAGTGTAGACGACATAACTACGCCTCCAGATGACGCGTTAACAACGCCTTGTCTTTATCAATGTATATGTCACTTCATATAAAAATGGAAGTCAAACTAAGGTAGTTGTATAACATTTATTTTATTAGAGTAATGTACTTTTTATGAATTAATTTAAAAATATATTATCATTCTGCGCTTCTTCGTTATATAAACTATTAGTATGCCAAGTTTTATGCTCCTCCGTCCGGATATTTTTTGTAAAAAGGGATCCAAAGATTTTGCTTCACATATCCCGTTTCTATAGGTTTTTGTAGAAATATCAAGAAATCCTGTCTTAGGGCTCCCCTACACTCCCCAAGAAGTTTCTTACCACATTTTAACGTTCTGTGTGCAGTAGTTTCGCCTCTACGTTGTCTGTATGCCACTCAGTAGCACAAGCATTTAATATACGTATACGTACTTATATAGGTTGTTATTAACTAGACATTATATACTGATTCACTTGGAAAAATATTATCAATATTACTACCCTTAAAATATTTATCATATGTTCATATGCATGTTAAAATACCATTCGGATCCCTGTCCCTACCTATAAGATTAGTTCAATGGAGTATGACGAGAACAGTTAAACTTCCGTTATCACTTCCAGCAGTCATTATATGTGATGGTAGTATTGTGTGACGGTGTTTACATCGTCCTGCTTTCACTGAATTGCTCAGTTTGGTGCTAACAATGCTTGTTGTTCGCCTGTTGTATGCAGGGTGTTGACGTGATTAATAAGACAGGCAAAATACCTTGGCAGCGTTATGTGGTATATAAATAAGAACAGCATTTTCCTTCCCATTATGTGAATGAAAAAATATTAGTCGAGGTCTATATTTTTCTTCACGTTATTGGTTTATTCATAAGTGTGGAATTAACTAACAGTTTAAATCTTAGTAAGTAACAGCAGAAAAAACGAAAGAAATATGACACATACTTAAGTATTTTTTTAGCTAAAAAATATTTTTTGTATTGCATGATTAATATTCTAAAACCTTCAAAAATAAATATACTTGTATATTGCTAGTTCCAAATATGAATTTCATATACGTAATATTGTAAATTTTATTCATAATTCTAATCAATTTATAAGAAAATCTCTATTATTTGCGAAATATACTTTTGAATCATGTAAATAAAAATTTTAGCTATTTAAAAACCTGAGACTTTAAATAATACTATAACCCTAATAGTATTGCTAAAGATTATCTTATATAAGCTCAATAGCTACTATATAAGAACGGAAAAATGTCACCTGCAAACCGCCAGCGATACAACAACAGACAGCTAGAAGCACACCCATAGCATTTTATACAGGAATAAAGGTTGACAAGATACAATATTTTCTGAAATGCCCTGTAATATATTCGGAGAAACGTATGGCTATAATAACTCTGCTCTTTGAATTGCGGCTGGTCATCGTATTTCGCGACAATAATGCGAGAGGAGACAAAATCGATTACCTAATAATAAATTTCCAGTCTAGTGCGTTCGTCTCCGTCACACTAAAATGTGGCACTAGCCAATTTTGCTAGAGAAATGGACACAATTTTTATTAAGGCATTTATATTATTCGGATTCAAATTTAGATGATCAAAAAAAATCTATTATAGATATTTTTAAAAAGTTTTATAACATTGCCTGTGTACAACTTGATCATTTGTCAAAATTATACAATTAATTTTACAGATCCGTAGCTTTTTGACACGAATGTCACATCTATGTATAATATATTTTTACAATCACGTCTTTCGCTTAATATATGTACTTTCTCAAAACAAAATTTAAATATGTAATACAACTATATCTATCTATAATGAGAATAAGACACAAAATGTTATAAATTCAAATATTTATGGGAACTAAATCAATAGACAATATTTTATAAAAATATTCATATAAAAATATCTGGTGATAAAATGAGACGATGCGGCGGATCCTTTTTAAGTAACCAACGATTTGTAGAATGGCGGCTTAGTCAAACCCGGCGATATCATAAAATTTTGTAGCTTAAGATTGCATTATCATAACTTATAATTCACAATGTTACTTCATTTAATGAGCCTTCGATTTCTTTACACATATAACAGAAATTGACATATATACAATGTGATAATTTTAAACGCCCGTTGTGGCGCAGAGGCACAAGCGTGGGACTGTAAGCAAGACAGGTTGTGAGTTCGATTCCCACTCCAGGAATTGTTACTATTTTCATTTCCTGGGTTTGGTAACAACGCAAAGCGCGGCGTTGAGTTCCGCCGCTCAACACACAACGCCTCAATTTGGCGGAAAGTGGGGAACGGAATTGTTGTAAAAGAAGGGAGTGTCTTAACAGTAGGTTCTCAGGTTCGCTCTGCTCCTACCCTGCAATGTGTGATATACAGGATGAAGTTAAAAAAAATACATTTACAAATGCTCTTTTAACTTGTAGTATTTGAAAATATAACATATTTTAACCGATTTAAAAAAAGGAGGAGGTTATCGATTCGACTGTATTTCATTATGTTTTTTTGCATAGCTTTTTGCTGGGTGACTCAATTTTGATGATTCTTTCTTTATATAAGATAGCTGATACTTCTGATGTGGTTATATTTTAGTTTAGTTAAGATCTGATGTGTAGCTTTCAAGTTATTTGTAATAATTGTACGTTTTAGTGCGTTTTCTTTGAAATTGATTTTATTTTTTTTGTTAAAGTCTTAATTTTTATATTATTGCTCACCACCAGTCTGCCGATTGAGCTGAAATTTTTTACGCACATTTAGTGCGATGACAATGTACGGTTAATTAAATTATGTCATTTTAAATCCAATATTGCGGATAACTCAAAAGGGTTGAGTTATCATGAGACTGCATGAAAATGCACTCACATGTTACTATCCAACAAAGGAGTTCAATTAAAATGAATTATATTTATCCTTTTCTTTACTTTAACAAAAATTGACACGACACCTGTTGTGGCGCAGAGGCACAAGCGTGCGACTGTAAACGCGACAGGTTGTGGGTTCGATTCCCACTCCAGGAAATGGTTTTTTTCATTTTCCTGGGTTTGGTAACAAGGCAAAACGCCGCGTTGAGTTCCGCCACTCAGCACGCAATGCCTCAATTCGCCGGAAAGTGGGGAACGAAGTGTCTTAACACTAGGTTCCCTCTGCCTACCCTGCTATATGCGGGATACAGCGTGAAACTATGTATGTAAAAAATGATTTAAAAAAATCTTGGCAGCGTTTAGTGCTACAACACAAGTACATATCAGTAAAAGTTTGATATAATTTTCTTGTTGTGAAAAAAAATAAATGCTTTTTTTTCAGTTCATAGTTTATTCTGTATAACACCCTGTAATGCAGGATAAACCGTGAACTGTAAGTTATCCTAGTATCCTAGTGTCAAGACACTACGTTCTCCACTTTCTGCCTAAATTCCAGACATTCCGGTTAATAAGCGGACCTCACCGTCGTATTCTTACCAGATAAGAAAAATAAATATTCCCCTGAATTGAAATTGAAGTCACAACGAATCACGTTTACAGTTGACCACTGCATCCCGTTGTACCCCTAAAATATTATTTTTAGAATTAATTACAATACTATTTTTTACCTACGCAGAGTGAAGATAAATATATATGAAGATATTACGTATTAACTACCTACTTTATCCTCTCATTGTTCTGAAGATGACAGATTATGTCAAATAGCAAAACCTTAAGTATATTACCATTTTTGGCAAACATTTGTCATATGTTATTCATACAAATTCTAACTGAACTACAAGAGTCAATAATAAAGTGCGTTACTTGAAGTTATTTTAAAATTATTATTTATTATGAAAATTATCATTTTGTTAATAAAGCTGTAAAAATAAAAATGCGTCCAGTAAAATGAATTTAAGTGCAAATTGAGTGTAATGAAATTTTTATTGCACACACGCAGTTGAGTGAAACTACCAGCAGTAAACTGTATATTGCATATATTTAATCTTCACTACAATTCTTGTGTTCCTATCATATGCAAAAATCTTCTTTTAGTCTTTTTTTTAAATATACAGATAATCAGTTCGTAGCATTTTTATAATAACTTATTTTACACCATCATGACGCAATTGAATCATATTTTATTCAAATTTGGGTTTACGGCGCTATATTTATTATTACATTTTTTTTTATTTATTTATACTTTATTGTACACCACAGAACATTTGAGTAAATACAAAAAGATTTACAAAAAAAGGGTTATTTCATCATTTTCCCATCAAAATTTATAATTTTGACACTAAAACTCTCTTTTAATAAGAATTCTTGTGAAATAAAATGCGGCGTTGAGTTCCGCCTCTCAACGCGCAATGTTTAAGATGAACAGTGGAAAAAGGAACGTCTAGGCATTAGGTAATCTCTGCGTATCTCTAAGTGGGATATAACATTTTTTTTAGCATCACGCTGTATCCCGCACGAAGTAAGATAGCAAAAGAAACCAGAGAAGCTAGTGTTAAGACACTCCGTTCTCTTTTAACATTCCCCACTTAATATAATAAGTATTTTCATTTCCTTGCTCTGGTAACAAGGCAAAACGCGGCGTTGAGTTCCGCCACTTAGAACGCAATGCACCAATTCATCAAAAAGTGGGGTACGGAAGATCAAAATTATGTATAAATACAGTTTATACTAAAAACATTTTGCCTAGATAGTATAAGTATCCCCGACCACCACACTTTCTCGTAAAGTGTATATTTTCACTATAAGTACCATAAACGAATCAAATCTCGTATACGTGAAAGATGATAATATAAACTGAGCTAAAACCGTTATATTTATATGTAGACGAGAAAATCCCTGAATCTTCGAAATAATCAAAGTATTATTGAGCTATAAATCTTTATCGCTGCGTTCAACAGCATCGCAACGACCGAATATGTGAATATTTAGGTAACTTTTCTATTGGCTTATGTGGTGAGTGAAATAATTTAGATCGTGATATTTTATCTTACGTTTTTATGACTTTGCACTTACATCTTTTAGAATATCACGAGTGTCATGCTATCTTTTATCACATTACGCGCAAACATTATTCAAGTTACTGTATTATTAAAAGCATAGATTTTTTGAATATCATCTTGATCAATAAACTGTTTGTATCTTCAAGCATCTCCATTGTTTTACCTAGACTAAGTTTAGATGATTATTAGTCTCAACTAATAATTCTAGCCCTAGAAATTAGCAACATATCGTAAAATAAACGTTTGAATTAATTTACTAGCAGTATCTACGATTACGTCCGCGCCGAATAGGATTTTTGCTTACGTTCATTTTACTATTTGTTTTATAAACTTTGAATTTTCACCTCGAGTACTCCGTATCTGAATAATTGGATCTCATCAAATCTCCTAGATTAGAGTCAGCCGTTTTCTAGTTTATTAAGTAATATACGTCGAAACATCTGTTGGATGTTTGGACGTATTATACATTACTCTAAACATCCAAACAGAGAAATTACCATATATATAATCTCAATAGGGTTATTATTCTAATGAAACTGTTCTTTAATTTGTACTCATCAAATTAAAAATCAGTTTTTCTTGCTTTTCATTAACAAAAAAATGTATTATATGACAAATGAAAAATGTATTCAACTTTCACTTAAACCCTAAAAAAAAGTAAAAACTATACATAGTACACTGTTAACATACATTCTGTTTACATCTGTTAACTATTTTGTAGTAACCATACTAATAACAAGAATTTAGGGATATCCAAAAAATGTATGGTATTAGTAAATAGCATCGTAACTCTATCGGATTCGCTTGTGTCTTAACGCGATATCATTTTTTTTTTGTTTTTAATTTCACGCTGTATCCCGCATATTCAATTAAATTATCTTTGTGTATCAGTCAAACGAATTTTCAAAGCTTTGTGATGCGCAAATTTCTAAGAGTAAATATCGATTCTCAATATCAGTGTGCAAAATAATTCGAATTGGATATGCTTTAATTTGAAATTTTAAAACATTGACAAAGGTGGATTTATTCGTATAACGTTTTAAAAGTCTAACTCCATTCAAAAGCCGGTCAAGTACGAAAAGTGTATTCACAGAATAGGTTTGTTCTATTTTCCCCATTCTAGGTATATTCAGAGTAAAGTTTACATACAAGTATACACGTATACATACATTTGAAGTACCTCTATAGTTACGTATATTTTACAACAGAATATGAGTTTCATAAATAATTGCACAAAAATTTTATTCTTCAGACAGTATTTATTCTTTACCTTTACAAAAAGAAATGTTGAAATAACATCACTTTTATCTTTTTTTTTAATTAAAACACGTTTTGTTAATGCATTTTCAAAAGCTTTTTTTAAGGCTTAAATATCATGGAAAATGAAACAAATTATATGGTCATAGCAGAGTATTCAGAGAGAACCTCATGTAAAGACACTTGGCTCTCTACTTAGCGCCCAAATTCAAAACATTACATATGGAGTGGCTTAACTCAACGTCGTACTTTGACTTTTATCAGATGGAAGAAATTAAAATAATTTTAATTCAATGAATTCTCCTATGAAAGCGAAACTACACCCGATCACTTACAGTTCCACGCAGTGCATTTTTTAGACAATGTTGAAATCTCTCGCAGACGTATAATTAAAAGAGATATCAAGCTAAGCATTACATCGTACTAAGAAATAATGATATGTAATAATGTTAGTTAAGTTATTGTGGCGCACTTAGGTAGTGTACGCGAGGGCTGTATGTTTGATCTTTTTAAGTATTATCTTTATTTCGAATTTCTAGGTAAGGTCCTTACTGGAGCAAATATAAGTATACTTAAATTATTTTCATTTTCCCGCTTCGCTAATATAAATAAAGACGTCGTATTCTGTCACCCAAAACGCTGTATTTCTAAATCAGTGAAAAGTGGACAACGGTATGCCTTAATATAAAATTATAATCACTGTGTACTCTATTAAATTTGAAAAATAAAACATAACAATATACAACGAATTTAAACTGATTGAGGTATTTTATTTTTAAAACGTAAAAGATCAAAACCTCTCCACGAGTATGGGATTTTGTGCTATTCAATCAGATTGCTCTTGCAGGCTTTGTGCAGCCAGTGTAACCCGACCACTTGGTATAGTCTCTACATACTAGAGCTGGATTACGATGTGAAAAATTGCACGGAAACGACGGTTTGCTAAATTTAACATAAATAGAATGTTTTAGTTACAAGTTCACTATAGTAATAAGAGATCTTCACTGTGTAATTCACCACATAACGACATAAGTGATATAGTCGTACCTACCATACAACTTTTACGTTCACTCAGTAAATAAAATAGATAGCGTAATCTATTGAAGGACGCCTTTTAGTATATCATAAAATGTATATAAGAAAACCACTTTTCCCGGTATATAAAAACGTGATAGTTATATAATATATGTTATTAAAATAAAGAATCTCCGGAACTCTGGTAAAACAAATCTTGAAATAGTTATATCTCGAGAAATGTTTCTAAAGGTAAATGGGATTTTCCGAGATTGCTACGTACGAAGAATTGCCGTGTCGCCCGACGGCAACACATTTGTTATGCTATTATTACCCTTATTTAATACTGCTGTGATAAATACGACCGCTTTCCGAGTGCCGGATTAAATATGAAAGAGTTGGGCATTCATTTTTGGAACAGTAATAACAGTTGCTTACAAATTGTTGTTAAAAAGCCTTTAGTGATTTGAAAAAAAAAACAAATAAATTATCTAGAATGGCTAAAAATTTACTTTTTCTACTGGCATTTATTAACTTTACCTATATCTTAAAATATATAATATAAAATCTTGTGTCGTTATTTTTTGACCCACAATCTTGTCATTCGATTTGTTAGAAAATCAGCTCACCTATCCGTATTTAATGACACCAATATTTTCATAGTATGAGGTTCATTTCCTTTGTTCGATGTCTTACAAAAACGACTAGGATATCGAACGCCTCCCTTTTACACGTTTTTTAAAACTGTTTTGTTCTACAGATAAATTAAAGTAAAAACTCTTTTATTTATAAAGATTTACATATGACAATCTAGAGATACGGCATTCCGGTTGAATTTCTATGCTCTATTCATCTATAAATGTAAATATCTAACATATAATAATAAATGATACCAATATTAGTTATAAAATATTAGTTATCTTCTAATTTACTTTTAGTTAAATATAATATTATTATATTTGCATAATATCCTATTTATTTTGTCGAACTAGTAAAATCTTTTTTAATATGCAATCTTATCCAGCCTAATATTTTCTTACCGTCCGATCTTACATTCTATTATAAATGTAAAAATTAGAAAACGAAGAACCTTATCTTACTTGATTGTAAGAGCAAAATGTTCATTCATTCGACTGATTGAAAAAAATTGAACCTGTATAAGCAAATTAAATAGAACCAAATACTTTTAAAGAAATTATGGCGCGGGGATCACTCAAATAAATGAAGTTCATTTTATTGCGGCGAGGCTCAATTCAGATACGATTTGGCTAATGTAATTGCAAAGAGGTGATTCCACTCGCTGCCCCACTGAAATGATCTCTAAACGTTTTGTTATAGCATCGGGGCACGGCATTCCCTCCAACGGCACAAAGCAATGTAAATGTTTAACGTATTTACATGTTAATTGAGGGTTTTGTATGGTTCATTTTAAAAACATACTTTTTACTTTCAAGTAAATTACTTTTTTCCTCTCTTATTTTTTGTTTTTATATAAAACATTTAACTGTATACATTATATGCGATACTCTTTCTCTTATTTTCATTGAGATATATTCGTTAGCCTTTTCTACAATTTCATCTTCTTCTCCGTTAGCAAGCACAAGCTAACTTATTAACTTACTTAATTTTGGTATGAAAAAACTAGTTATATTGTTTGATAATAGAAAACTCTTTCTTAAGGTGAGAAACATAATAAAGTTTATACATACATATATTTTTTATAATGAATTTATAAGTACTATTTTTGGTGTAATTACTATTATATTTAGTGGGGAACGGAATTATTGTAAGAGAACGGAGTGTCTTAACACTAGGCTCTCAAGTTCCCTCTATCTACCCCGCTATATGCGGGATACAGCGTGAAGAACTATTTACATAACACGTTTTCTGAAAGTTTTCAATTTCGCTTTAAAACAGATATCTGCTTGCTATTCTCAATTTCAAAAAAAGAAGAGGTTTTCAATTCGAATGTATTTTTTAATCTGTTATACCGCATAACTTTTTTTTGGGTGAACAAATTTTGATGATTTTTTTTTTTATATGATATCTATTGCTTCTGATATAGCTTCATTTAGATTCTGTTAAGATCTTACGAGTAGTTTTTGAATTAATCGTAATTGTTCCTTTTATTTCATTTTGTTTGAAGTCTGTTCTCTTTTTTGTTTTATATATGTTCGTTGATATATTATTACTAAATATATATTTTTAAATAATACACTTAAAAAAGCTTTTAATAGCACACAGTACTACTACTACTGCAATTAATTGCCCCAACCGTATTCGATATGTTCTATTGGCTTAACTGAAAGCAAGTAATGGTCGAATTCATTTAGACGGCTCGCCAAATCACCGAATTAACAACAGGCTTAAGTTAGTCGATTTTATTAAGTCTAGTAATCTAGTTTTCAAACGATGTAATTTCGCTTCGAAACGTATTAACTTCAAAGTCTAGTGCATATATAAAATAGTATAGTACTATTTTACGTAGGTTCTATCTTAGTGAGGCCATCGTGACGCAGTATGAGTAACGTCCAACTGCCAAAGTGATTGGTTGTGGATTCGGTTCCCACTCGGAAGAATGATCATAAAAATTATTGCCATTTTTCCGCTCTATTAGGACAAAGTGCGGCGTTGTGTTCCACCACTCAATAATCGTATCGAATTCGGGCAGAAGGTGGGTACATTGGAATTATTCGATAAGGTAAAATGATTTCTTTTTCAGCTTTTTCCCGCATAGCAGGATAGACACAGAAAACCTAGTGTCGAGACACTCCTTTCTCCGATGTCCGCCCAAATTTGCATGTTGAAATATGTAATTATAAGTATAAACAACTATATTGAGCACTTAAATCCCAAGATTCCAAATTTATTATGTCAATGGATACAACCAAGTGCAAAATTTACATCTTACAGTATTAAACCAATTAGGACATAACATGCGAATACAATATAGTCTGGAGCTAGGCGAGTCTTAGCCAAACTCAGTGTTCTAAACTTAGTTAATTGTCTCGTTCTGTGCGGTTAGCTATCGATTTAGCTAACTCAATATTCGGCGACTGTCCAACTTGTTTAACAACTCTGTCTACGATCACGATATCTTATTTTATTAGAAGATGACATCCGTTCCTCCGCCTACCGAATTTCCTTTTCTTCATTTTATTTTATGGAAGTGTTTTTTCTTTGGATACCGTAAAAATAGTTATTAGCTGTTATATTTATATTTTTGTGATATTATAACTTATTTTCAAGCTAATTTTTATGGAAATACAGAAAGAACTTTGCATATAGGTTATTTTTTTGTTTGATGCCTGTTGAATTTTTTTGACAAATTGAAGACAAATACTTTGTACAAAACTTGACTACCATCTAGATCTACTTAAATTTACGGTCTTTTCTTTCACCATACGATATATATCAAAATACTTTTCACCGACTTCAAAAAAAGGAGGAGGTCATCAATTCGACTGTATTATTTTATTTTACCGCATAACTTTTTACTGGGTGAACCAAGTTTGAGCAGTTTTATAGTTATTCGTAATAATTATACTTTTTAGTGCATTTTATTTAAAGCAGCTTTTTCTTCTTATTAAAGTCTTAACAAGATAACAATGTTATTATTAGTAAAAAAGTACAATAGATTTATACCAGTTCGATTACCTAGCACTCGCTACTTTTAGCATCGAACTGTTCTATCAAAGCTATAAAGTTCATACACCATCAAGTATCAACCATCATCTGTGCATACATTGCAGTCAAATATTTAACCGTTAAAGGTGATACTTTGGCCCTACCCGTTACACTTTAACTATAAGGGTTGAATCTAGCCTTAGAGGGTATTCCCCTTTGCAATTCCCAGTGGTATAGGAGTGAGGTACAGTTCACCTGTAGTAATTATTAATATCTTTGATAAATTTAATATTATTTTTTAACATAAAAAGAAATTCTTCCTCCACCTTATCTTTGGTGGAAATACCTTATGGAATATAAAATCAACAAAATAAGCACGGAAGGCGAAAAATAAATTAACAAAAACTAAATGGGTGTATTAAACCAACTTTATTAGTGCCGCGATTACGAATGTCGTTAAAAGCTAATCCAAATATAGTAGTAGATGATATCTTGTGTAACACGAAAGTTCCATTTAACACCTTGGAACGTTGCAAATGGCATAGTAAAATGGGATAGGAGTCACGGAATGGTATCATTAGCCGAATTACATACGTGACCACATAATTGAAAGGGGCTCCAACTTACTTACACGGGTCAACTCGACTAGATTAATGCCTATAATTTGTGTATCAAATGTAGATATTCTAGGATTTATTTGTAATTATATTTATCAAAATAAATACAAAGGCCGTGGAAATTAATAGTAGTTTTGGTTGACAGAGAAATAACGCACGAGTACCTATATTTACAATTGCTGATACAATTTTAAATTGTTTCAATATTTACATTAAGCGATTGATTATACTTACACTTACTTACTACTTATTCACATACATATGTACATAACTTTTTGTAAGAACCCATGCACCTGTATGCTATTCATCTTAGAACACGTTAGGGGCAAAAGAAAATCACTAAGAACCATGTAAAACATTTACACGTCTTGAAAGCCTTAAAAATAGGAGAAGTTTAGGAGATTTATAAAGGCTTGGTAACATTTTTAATCTAGATACGTGCTACCGAGTTAAGCCAATGCATTCATTCATTAAAAGTCCTATTTCGTAGAAGTTTTAAACCTAATGGACCTCGGGACATATTCGTTTATTTGCAAAAATCACAATATGTGCTACTACTAACAAACTTAAGTAAATAAAATTAAATAACTATTTCATTTAAAATATTGAATTTAAATTAAATAATAATAATTCTATTTTTTTATTTTATTCTAGAAGTAGTGTTCAGGTTATTAGATACCTATAGGCATAACGTACGTAACTAATACAATTTAAAGAATTACTTTATTACATATTAGTAAAATATATAAACGCCTGTCGTGGCGCAGAGGCACAAGCGTGCGACTGTAAATGCGACAGGTTGTGGGTTTGATCTACACTCCAAGAAATGGAATTTTTCATTTCCTAGGTTTGGTAACAAGGCAAAGCGCGGTGTTGAGTTCCGCCACTCAGCACGCAATGCCTCAATTCGATGGAAAGTGGGGAACGGAGTGTCTTAATACTAGGTTCCCTATGTCTACCCTGCTATATGCGGGATACAGCGTAAAGCTATGTGATGTATGTAGTAAAATATATACGAGATATAAAAATAAAACAAATCTTAAAAGTAATTATAGTACTAAAACGAAACTTTATTTGGGATAACTAATAAATTATTGTTTTAATATTTTGTGGATTTGATATAGAATTATTAAAGGCAGAAAAAAAAATTCAACGAATTAATAATTTAGAAGTGCTTATTAAATACAATGTATAAGCCTACCAGAGCACATATATTTGCCAAACAACTCTGAATCAAACGTCAGTTAAAATTTATATTTAACCTATCGTGATAAATGAGGAATTGTCAACGAGAGGAAATTACGTCTGTAATCAGTTTATTCCAAGCGAGTGACAACTGCCGCGGTGGCAACGTGGTTGGACTCATTGTAAATGCTTTCTACCTACTGCTGATTTTATATTATCTTTTGAATCTGTTAGTCGTCGTTGCGCAATACGGACTTGTTTGACTTCTTGCTATTGCTAATTAAAATCTCAATCAGGTAAGTTATAAAAAATAAAAATATTTATGACTTAAAGATAAGTTTTTTTTTTTTGTTTTTTTTTTTATGGATAACGGATGGCAAACGAGCAGAAGGACCACCTGATGGTAAGTTACCTTCGCCCATGAACATGCATCTACAACACCAGAGGCGTTGTAGATGCATTGCCAACCTAGAGGATACAGATGGAAGGGGAGGACAATGTAGAAGTCCGCTATCGGAACCACTATATTTTGGGGAAAGGATGGGTGGGAAAGGGGAAAACCTGGCTTACATGCCATCGAGCCGGAACACATAAGATATTTGGCGGTTCGTCTTTGACATGATAGTGGTCGCGAGCCAGACGGAGGACGAACCTCCTACCACCAAATACCAAATAAATACCTCCTAAAACCAAAAGTTGTCCTTGAGTGTAATAATAATGAGTGTAATAATGCACAATGGACTTTTTTAGATTTTAAAATTATATATGCACCGGTAAAATGCCGCAAACGCCAAATAATACTTAGTATTTGTAATAAATAAATGTGGGATGGAAATAATAGGCTCTGGGAATAAAATATTGTTTTTATTTCTTACTTTCAGCTACACCTTACTCAACGCTTACACCTTTCTTTAACAGCACCGCCATTACAGTTTTGCCGCCATATCTATTTTGCAACAACCAATCACACGCTCTTAAAAACTTACGTACCTTTACATGAACAAAATTTTAAACATTAGTTAATAATAAATTTAAATCCTACATAAATAAATATCTCTTGACACTTATCTTGTACACTGTATAAAAATTTACATACATACACGTAACAGGTAAAAGAGAAATATACTTTTTAAAATATCATCCAAATACATGTCAAGCCTTTGAAGTGTTGTGTATAATCATACATATATACTTCGATAAATATATTATATATTTTTTTTATATTATAAACATTTTTATCATTCTACATTTTATGTCACACCTCATAGTCTTGTCAGTTCATTACAAACTTTGATACTTTCACGTGCTAGTCTATTCTACTTAGCTATTTAGTGACAAGTTTATATTAAGTTCATTCATTATTAAAAATTATTATAAAGCTTTCATATGTAGATGTAAAAAAATGCAACTTTCACAATTATTCATTAACATATTTAATTCCAGTACGAAAATTCACAATTTAATAAGCCTGCAGCAAAAAGCGAAAATACTTTGTTTCAACTTCTAAATAGCATCTGCGAAGCAAACCAAATAAATTTATAGCACTGTCAAGAAAATTTAAAAAAACGTTAAAAGGGGTAAACCACAGTCATAAATTTTACTACTTTATAAATATAAATTTTAGCTCTAAACGCCATGAGCTCTAATTAAGTAGCAATGTTTGAAGCGAGTATTCGCTTTGAGGTCTGCCAAGCCTTCGCTAGGATCTTAATTAGTGTTAATCTTAAGATAATAAGCCACGTGTTTTCACTAATTGGTGTAAATTGAAAAAGTCGGAAGATGAAGGAAAATTATTTCAGCATCATATTACACAGAGAAACTTTGTCAAGCAACTGCGGAAATTTTAGTTTTTAGCGACTTAATTACTTTATAAATAGTTTGCTATTTTAAGTTAAGTCATATTTTTTTTATATGAAGCTAGTTGATTCTGTCGAAATAAATAAAGAATTTTAATTGCTTAAATGCTAAAATTTGTGCTGAACCCTTTTATTTATTTATAGATTTTCATATTTGTCAATATCTTTGCAATTATATTATGAACACAGGTTTATCTTTTCATATTTTTTATATATTTATTTAGCTACTATATTTGTGGCAGTGTATGTATGGAGCCTATTGTATTATTATCTTAACCATTTTGAATCCTTCAAAACTCAAAATAAATTTGTCATGGGAACATGAAATTTGTTTAACGACATATTTTAAAATTCCTTAAATCAACTAGGATTCCAAATTTCTTACGTAACGTCTTAACAATTATTTAGAAATTGAACTTTAAAAATCAGTATTTTATGCAGTCATCGACCAAAACTATGTATACTGTACACAAAATAAAAAAAATTAAAATACATAGATTTTCATTCCTATTTGCCAGTAGGTAAGTCGTGCATAAAGAACATTAACTCGCCTATAATATAAAATAGATAAGTTAATTGGCCAAATATACAATTTCAAGAGTGAATAAACACATTATATATTTTTCATTGTTATCATTATAATATAAATTTTATGTGAATATTAGCTAAAACAAAACTTTACTACTACTAACAAGTAAGTAAGAGAGAAATTTGAAGTTTATGAATAGAACTTTGAACCTTTATGCACATCTCAATTGCTTTAACGACAATGTCGACAACTACGCATATTCTTAATATTGAACTAGACTCTACGTGACCAATGATAACACAAAAGTAATAATTTTTAATATCACGTTGTGACGAAAACAAAAATTTTAGCTTTCGTTTAAAGTTGCTAAGGTTTTACTGTTTGACTTATTCATGCTGGTTCCTGTGCGGTCCAGACAAAAGCGGTATAGTCTTTTTATAAAAAGAAAAGGTAAACGTACTAATTTATAACTGAATTGAAATACGTGAGTCTATTCACAAAGCTCTCAAGGCGCAGTAGGACAAACTTTGACTATAAGCGTATTAGTTACGGGTTTGACCCCGGTTCGATGGTTTCGCTCTAGTAATAAGAAGCGCTCTAGCAAGGAAAACCGAATTTAACGTTTTCTTGCTTAGGCAAAAGAAATATATATACGTATATACGTCTTCTGGAAAAAAGGGAAAAGATGGCCAATATTTTTTTTTTGCAAAAGAAAAGGAATATTCTTCCATCAAAAACACATGTAAAATTTTAAATGTTTTTTTAAATCATCACAATGTATATTACATTTCGAATGAATAATGAAGGAATAGCAACATAAGGTAAATATTAAAATTTTAAACGTAAATTAGATTTGAATCCCAATTGAGATTCAAACTCACAATCTTTGCTTTTTGGTAGCTTAAACACTTTCCTTCCACGCCATGATGTATACTGTATACATAATAGTCAAATTTTGTAATAGATAAACTTTTGTATGCATTGTATGAGAAACAATATTAGATAACAGCCCTTGTGGTCATTGTATATTTCATTCGTCAATACATTCTACTTTCATTCAAAATTATAGACGATAAGTTACTTTATTCTTCCTTTCCACAAAACATCCACATAAAGTTAAGACATTTCGTGTTAGGTGGCGGAATTCAACGCCGTACTTTCTTTAATCATTTGCATAATCAACTTATGCAAATGCAAAAACTAACCGGACCTATGTTAACCAGGTACGTTTCATGCTACAAAGTTCCCATCTACTGACTGAGAAACATCGCGATATAGCGAAGCTTGATGTAGCGGAAACTGATAGAATGAACGCGAATAATGCCACCCATCGAGACAATGAAATGCGCAATTTGTTGACACACTTATCGTGATCGTTCAAGCCAATGGTCTTATATCACCATTCTACACAACATTTAGTTAAAAATGGTAATTAAATTTCAGTTAAAATGATTTTTAATGGTGAAATTATAGTTAGAGATCTAATCTAACAAAATTACAGCTAAGGTTTTTTTAAAAAAGGGTGCAGAGATATAACATATTAATAATATAATATGTAATTTATGTACAAGAAATCCGAGAATAAAACCATATTGTGGAAGCAGAAGTTAAAAGTAAATCTTACAATGTACTACCACCCAGGTGCAATAATAATGCGCTTCTCGTGCCAAGACAACATAACTGTATCTATATTAATATCCTCTTTAAAAATCATCCGACTATACCTCGGTCACATAGAAGAATCACAAAGATTTAGATATCTCACCTGAAAAAGTATTGTTAAAGTAGGTAATTGAAATAGGTAATTTTCCTAATGAGAATCATGAAAATCCACAGCATTTTATTCCATTTTTTTTAATACGTTGTAGAAACTACACTACTACAGAGAAATGAAATTAAAGGTTTTTAAGTTTGTACATAGACTGTAAAATACAAATTACAAATAAACAATTTTTTTAAAACCCCTGAAATTAATGCTAGAATAAGTTAATATAACAAAATAATATAAGATTGCAAGAGAAATAACACGCCTTAAATAATTTTCTCGATATGGGCGTCCTGGGAAAGACATCAAATTAGAGCTATGAAAATAATTTTACCGTCATCGGATTCGACGTGCAAATTTTAAAACAGCCGGATAGCAAGACGTAAACTATATTAGAGTTGATGTACATTGTCATTTGTTATTACTAAGAGGACAATAGTAACGGGCTGAAGTTTTCACTATCGCTATACTCGTATTGCTCCAGTCAATCTGCGCCTCGATGGATATAAAAGATTAACAATAAATAACCGATCACAAACATCTAGATATAACTCAAAAGTTTTTACTTTAGTGAATAAGATGTTTCGTATTTCAGTTTTTTATGTACATTTGTTGGATACTCCAATAAATTACTTTCGCTCTAATGAGATGCCGCTGCCGAGTCGCACTGTCTGCAGCGGAAACCCAAAGACACCGACCTTATTGGACGTCTTCTGCATTGAAAGATAAAATCTGTTTACAATTTTGTTTATTTACATGCTATAATAACTTATATAATACTTAATAATAACAATATTTATATTTTTATATAGTTTTTTTATCCATTGAAGCTTTCCTTTTCCAATCGGAGTAACTATTGTATCAAAATTTAAAAACTGCTTGACGATTACAAAAACAAATATAAGTATATGGTATGTATAGTAATATGTATTTAACTATTTTAATTTCACTTCTATCACCACTCCCGGAGTGCCAGTTTATCCTCGTATACATGAAATTAATGAAATAAATATTACTCAGACTATTAGATGTTTGATATACACGTCGCTTAGGCAACGAGAATACAATAAAATGAAAGAATATTTTATGAACAAGACGGCACTGACAAAAAGAAATTTCATAAAGTCAAAGAAGTTCCAACTGTACTACAATAGTTTCACAATAATTAAACAAAGTAAATGTCTACTAATATAATAAATGTTGATATATATATTTGTTACACTTTCACGCCAAAACTTCTCAACCGATTATCATGAAACATTGTATACGTATTCTTAGAGATAATAAAAAAGGAAATAGGACACTTAAAAAAACAGTATAGACTGATATTGGCCACGCGAGCGAATTCACGGGTAAGAGCTAGTAATATAATAAATCGTCTCCGCTTTGATTTAAAGTGTTTACGATAAGTAACATAAATGCATCGTTGATGTTGTTTGCGTTTTTAATAAAACAAATTTATTTGATATACAACGATATACTATAACAAAGCTATAATAATCAATTGTTGTAAAATAATCTATAGAGAATACTGTGCTTAAAGCCCACCAAAGCCTTATTGTGTGCGAAATAAATGAATACGGCATCCCAAACGTAAAACTCGCCAAATAAATGATTGTGAGGATCAAAAATACCCGGACATATGTTACGGAGCACCAAATATTTCCCAGCTCGTTGTTTCAGTGTAACGATCCGTGTGTCGATGCATTTCAATCAGATTTATATAGGTAGGATTAAAAATTTTAACGATTTGTCCTAACGAGCTTACCTGGCAACCTTTCATTTTGGTAACTATGTTTAAGCTTTTGTTTTATATTTTATTTCATTTTATATAACAAATGGAAAAAAATGCAAATGTTTTTTTCAAGAAAATGATAAATTGGAGCCAACGGTCACAGAAATGTATGTTCCGTAAAACTTCACTTACAAGGCAGGCCGGATTCGATAACAAATATCTGTTGTGAGAGAAAAAACTAATAGGCCTTACTCGTACCTACTTGTTTTCTGCACATTACAAATGTACATACACACATGTATACTACATACATGTATAATATACAAAAAGATATAAGAATTTAATTTTTAATTTTAATTTTTTGTATATTCTGCACAGGTGTTTATTTTGTCAGTCTTCTTCGTGAATGAATTCATTCGGGCTCAACCAACACGCTCTAAAAATTACAAATAAAGAACAACGAAGGAAATTAATAAAAAAATAAGTACTCATTTAATAAAGAATAGAATGTAATTATACAAAGTTTTCTCTTACAATTAAACAGCAACACTGCTTCGTAATTGAACGGTAATACCATTGTCGTTCCTATAAAGCGATTTTATTCGAAAGGGATTTAGCTTAATTATGAACAAAGTTCATTAGTAGGCGCGCTCTTTCTAATTTTATCATGCATAGCCGTTTATTCCCTGAACTAATGATTTTATTATACGTTTTATCAGAATTTATATGGAGTTTGCATAATTGTACTGCTTTTAATAATTACGTAAATATATTAATATTATATCCATAAAAAACAACGTTGCAATAACTTAGACTTGATAAAATTTTAGAGTCCTCGTTTCTATTTGGCCTTCACCCTCGTATAATTGAAATATAACATGTTGAATTTGACAGCATCATCATCTAAAGCTACACATAACCATTGTTAGCTGTGCCGGAAGTCACAATAACAATATCATATGATTTTATACATTTATTAAAATAATAATATTATTTCGTGAACTGTAAACTTTTTTCGTATTGAAAAAGCAAAAAGAAAGGCAACTCAATGTCCTCTTTGCTTCGTGCTGCGTGATGCCAACTAAGGACTTATATAGAACCTACATAGACATCTTCATATATTACTTCCTTGCACGTTGTGATAGCACTCACCATTGTTTGGCTTAATACGTTGCGACGCATTCATATAATCCCCCCCATTCTATATCTTATAATTCAGCATTATTTTGGATGCACTATAATTAAATTAAACTAATACAAATTGATTTATAACTAGGTTTCATCTCACTAAATGCATTAAAATTATACACTATGTATCCATTTCTTATGAATTACTATAAAAAATATTAGGATTTGCACACATTCTATTTCATACTTGGTACTTTAACTGTGCCAATTTGATTTCTTTTGCTTGATTAATAGCAAGATAATATTAACAGCACAATTTTCGTAAAAAAGATTGAAATTTGCATTTTCTCTTTAAATAAATCATAAGCTTTCCAATTCTTAATGCACTGCAAGAGAAATAACATGTGAATTTAAAAAATAAATTAAAAGAAACTATAGTAAGGCTTTACAGTATGTGTTACCTTGGTGTATTCTTGATGGTATGTTGATCTTACAAGAGTATCAGGTTTATACTATGAAAATATTATATTACTATTTGAACTGGGTACATGCACAAATTTCAAGCAAATTTGACGACAAGAAATGGGTCAAAGTAGCAAAAATATTACAAATTCTTGCATAGATTGTTACAAATATACTGTGTTGAAACTAATTAAACCACGTTAAAATAAAATGGTGTCTCTATGTTCTACCTGCCGAGTGTGATGAAATTTGGTTATTTTGCAAATTAAAATAAAATATTATATTTTTTCCGGCCGTGTAGTATGCATTTACTTTAATATTTTTTTATAATATTACACACACTTGAGATAAACTAAACAATCTTATTAACAAACAATAAAAATAAGTTGTAATGCCTCAGTCCAGGGTATCACACCCTTGTTATCACATGGCTATGAAGACTTTATTTCGTTACCCGAACACAGCAATTAAACCACACTGTCACGAGGCTGCGTCCTGTGTTAAGAACCGTGCAGATATATAAAGCAAACATAAAATAACCACGAATTATTTAAAAAATAACGTACTTTTAAATTACATACATATGTACCTGAAAACCCCAGAGGCTAAGCAAATTGGGCATGTGCCGAACGTTTGCGATTCCCTATTATAGATTGAAAATAGCTATATGCTAGAGCAAATATTTACACAAAATATCCTCGCTTAGCTCCAAATTGTTTGACTCACTTGAAAATTGCGAATGTAGAATTGTCGGTGAAAATAAGTTGGACTGTCATTGCACCCGACTCCGCCGCAAACAGTCGCCGGCCAACTTTCCACGGCTTAAATGTCGTTACAACAAACTGATGGCTCAAACTATAGAGTGAAACTACGAATGGAATTTTATATGTTCACATTCTATCTGCTTATATAAAAATCACTAGTATTATAGATACTTACTAACTTTAGATAAGTTATTATTATTATATCTGATATTTTATGTGTGCAGGACTTAAGCAGTTAGATAGGTTCAGTCACCTGGTCTGGCTCTAATTGTGGTTTTGGCTTTTATAGTCAACGCAAACGAAGTCGCGGGATACATCTAGTTTAATATAAATAGTCATTGTTAAGTCAATTCGAACGAAACGTAAGGTGTACCGTCTCTAAGCCGCCATGCTATCAAAATATAGTATTGTCATCGGACCCAGACACGTATGCAAATTATCAAGCAAATCAAAGCAAGAAGTGGGTCAAAACAGTCAGTATCGTCAGGATAGAAATCGAAAAATAGATATACACACACAGAATAATTTAACAAAACCTTATTATTTTCACAAGAAAAATAATTTATCTAACTAAATTCAAATTTCAAACGAGACTTGAGTTTAAAACAATATAATAAGAAAAAAGTTAGGAAAATAGGTAAGTGAATCATTTACTGTAGTAATTATTCTTGGATTTCCGAAACGAAAATAAAAAATCCATAACTTTAAATAACCTTACAGCTCGGTAGTGAGTAGTTGTATTGGCACTGCCAGCGACATTTTATAGATGGAAGCAACAAGTTCTGCTGGCCGAATAATCGATATGTATTTTTCACAGTCAACCACCTCTGACGAAGTAGACGAACGGAGTATATTCCGTAAAATTAAATAGTGTACATTTTTACTAGTATTTTACAAAAAATAAAATCAATTTAATACAAGATCTGAAACGTACGTAATTATAATTACATTATAATCTTTAAATATATAATCATATTAAAGCTACTAAGACATAAAAGGATTATACGATCCTACACGCAACTCATTATAATATTATAATATAAGCAAAAAAAGGAGAAAGAATGAAAAAAAAATACAGAGTTGAGGAACACGATGTAAAATAGGTCTTATCGCTAAAATAGATGATTTCTTCCTTCCTTAAGACATAAGAAAAAGCCAACACAAGAATAGGATAAGGCGTGAAAAAAAATTATATAAGTAATAAATAAACATTAATATTACAAAATAGTAGTAAATCTATCCGAATCATAAATTACCGCCTTAATCCAGATTAAAGCGAACTAGATCTGAATCTGGATTGAATTCGAATAAAATTACTTCTAATCGTGAAACTTAATTGTTCAGAGGAACTATTATGCGGCGTTTTGTGGATTAAGAAACATGCTACGATAGCTTATCAATGATGTAATATAAAAAATTTGAAATTACTTTCTATTATATATTATATATTACATAAATATAACATTCAAAGAAAACATTTTTAATACTAACTTTTTCTTCTAATTGAACTCAATAACACTAATTGCTTAAAATGTTAAATAAAAAGAACGTCTTAAATACGCTCAATTTGTTTCGTAAAGACATCACTTTCAATACTTAGAATAAAATCATCCAAAGGATTTTGTAGCTGATAAATACAAGTTTAACATACTTGGCAGCAAGCGATACACTTAGCACTCAAGCGGCGGTATAGAATAAAGCGAATACTGAAACGGGAAATTCCATTAGTGTTATTTGCGTGTGACCTAAAACCGCTATAGACTTACCTCCGACCGTGTTGGCACCTGTTCGCAAATACGATAAACAACCTCATTTCTACGTTCCTTTTATAGGGGATAAACGTTATCGGTTGTTTAAACTAAATGTTCAGTTTTATATAATCCTGATAAAATATTTATAAAAAACTGTTATACATATTAACATAGTGTAGTGGAAATTGCAAAATCGGAACAAATTATAGTAATACATAGCAAAAGTAAAACTCGGCATTGTATTTTTATTACTTCAAAATACAAATCTCAACATATAGAAATTACTACGAAAACTTACGTACAAATATTTTTGACCAAATTGTGACACTAAATTTTTCCTACAATTAAATAAATAAGCTATTTATTAATAAGGTTTGATTTACGTCGTATGGAAAAACTCTTTTTCTACTCTTCTGCTCACTATTTAGTGACGTTAATTCGCATTGAAGCCGTATCTGACTGAAAGCGATGGTCGCGGGCTTAATTCCTATTTCGTGATGCACTTACATTTATAGGATAGATATTCCTCTCACCTGTTTAAACAAAAAGCGTAACGTTGAACTGTCCATTTCACTTTCCGGTCATTTAATGAGCTTTAGTCCTCTACCAGTATATTTCGAAAAATGCGAAAATATAAATAAATATACTACGTACCAATATTAATAAAAAAACAACATGCCGCATAATTTATATCTATACATTGAAGACAGATATTTTTACAAGACATCTGCTTTACATTCGTAAAGATATCGCTCACAACTGGCAGAAACTCAACACGATATGGCATGAAGGTTTTTTCCCTTATCTAAAATGAGTTGCCTCTGGATATATGTTCGGTACAAGGACGCGTAGATCAGAAAAATAAATATAATAATCATACATTGGCTGTTTCTGCGTAGCAACACCAATTACATTTGAATTAAATTAAACAAATTTGAACAGTTCGATCAAAAATTTCAGTCTTAGAATTTCACGTATATAAGTAAGCACATGAAACAAATATCTAAACAGTGCAGCATTTCACGTATATTGAGAAATTTCAAAAGCAAATCAAGTATTATCCTCGTCGGACAGTATGAATAATGGATCGCCAACCGTGGCCCAGCTTAGTGTCAATGAGATCACGCGCAGCCGCCTCAATATTGGATTATTGCGAATAAATGACAAAAATGGTTACCGATATCCCAGAATATAGCAAACACGGTCGAAAATACAAACATTTCCTCTCGAAGTAAATCGGATTTTCGCGTTTCGGATTCATTAATTCCGCTTTTCGCGTCTCAAAATTCTTTTAAAGTAAATTCGTGTAGGTAATTATGAAAAAAAGATTCGGTCGAACGGCCCGCAGCAACACAGGTAAACACAGCGCCGCATTTTCGCTCCCTTGTAATTGAATAACGACCCCCGCCGCCTCGTCGGATGCTGGGAAAAAATAATTCCATTATCTCACGATCTCTCTCGCTCTCCCGTACACTCTTTTATAAATTGATGAATTCTTAAAAGTTTGCATTTAAGTTGGCTAAAGGTGTATCCAACTACGGCAAACTTTACAAGCGTCTACGAACAACACTAAATGAGGTTTTTATAAAAACTTTGTTGAGAGACTACGAATGGATTTACTTATAATTAATTTGATTCCATTTACCCTTCACTTTGCTACTAGTACTTTTATCTATAATAAGCTACAATATTATAATATTTGACTTTTTAACTCTTAGTTTATTAGTCTGGCACAAATTAAATAAGAAATACTACTAATACTACTGACCTATTTCAATAATTGCAAATCAATTGAACGATAAGTGTTAAACAATAAAATAGTAAACAAAATCGTTAAATATACTCAAGTAAACACCTACGTAATTAACCACGCATTGTGTTCGCGTCTTAATTAGCGACACTTTGTTATTTTTCACACATGTTACGAATTTGGTTAATAAACTGTGAATTGTTAAAACGTTCATTGTAACACCTAAAGTATAAAAAAGCAAAAATAGTTAGTAGGTAAATTCAAGCAGAAAAAATACTTCACAAGAAAGTTGTAGTATGTTCTAAAAGTAGAAACTTTTTAGCAAATTGTTAAGTTAGTTGATTTAACTATTACTTTAAAATATATGGCAATTTTTTAATCGTTTAAAAAATGTTTTGATTTTTTCACAGTGAAAGGGAATATTCTATATTAAGGTACATTTATAAAACTAATAAAGCAGATATTTCAAATTAATTATTCCAATGCACACTATTGTAAATAGAAAAAAAAATAGAGAATTAAAAACCCTCACAAGTTCAATCTCAAAGCTCATAATCGCAAGATAAAGAGCCACTAAGAAATCATCCTAATAAATTTACCATAATATTATTACTAATTTTCACCTACTTACATATTCTAGAAAAAATTGTAAAAAACAAAGAATTATAATTTTCTTAAAATAAAAAATAGATGACGTCAATAATACATCGTATATTTTTACAAATCTTAACATAAATCTTTAATTAACAAAAAAAAAACATACAAAAAAGATGAAAACGGTACGAAAAATAAAATTTGCTAACAAAAGAAAATCATTACTAGGCCGACCTTTGTACAATAATTGATTATAACACAAGAGCAAAAACCCAGAAAGTTCTTTACAATTTTCTGACTAATTACAAAATGCCTAACATCGAGTTTAATTTTTTATTCGTAACGTCGTTTTGTTATGAGAGCAGAAGCTTGGGTTTCACTGGCTAAAATAAAATTGCTACCAATTAGGGAAAACAAGGTAGCCGTGCCTTCGGATTAATAACCTTAATTAACGGTTAAGGAGCTAAGGGGATCATTAAAAGCGTCGTCAGCAGCTTCAAAGACATAAACTGGAGTCGTTTCGACTGTAGAACCTCTGCTACGTGGATAGTAAACTTACTAATATAAATTTTATAACTGATGATTACTTTGATGGCAATGGATTTTTAAGGCCATCGTGATAAATTTTTGATGGATCTTTCTTGAGTTTTCGCGAAAATTACCGGAATAAGCCAACACTTATACAATAAAAACGACTAATATAAATCTTCCAAGATTTCTGTTTAATTTTATTACTTCACGCCGTTTTACGTTCTTAAAGCAAATTTTAAGTTATAGGATGAGTAAAAGTTAACATTGTAAATTAATAAAAAAGTTTAATTTTTTCCAATATTTATTTTAATACAATTTCTCTGTATCGTATTTGGCAAAAAATACAAGTTATCCAATCTACACTACATAATAAAAGAGTAGAAAAATCAATTCAGTGAATTAAAAAATTGAGATAAATATCAATTGCGTGTGTTAATATATCGTTAATAAAAGCGAAAATCCACTCAATAAAACTTTTGTCCGTCTATCTGTCTGAATATCAGTGCGGCGATCACGCAAAAACTACCACATAAAATGAATGCATTTTAACATGGCAAATAAGTAAGCTATTTCTGTGCCAAAATTCATTTATTTCTATCATACAATTGAAAAGAATAAAATATACGTACATATTTAAAATTTGTTAAATACTAATTTCGTATGTATTTAAGACTTAATTGCAAAAGCTTTTTAAATGTTTATAATATAATTTCAAAAATTAAATGCTAGAAAAATTCTCGGCATCACAATTGAATCGGTGAGTGCAGAAACAACGTAAGTCGCAAAAAATGCAAAAAATCGTAATCGATTTAATCTAGCTTAGAAAGGCAAGTTATACACTTCTTTCTTCCTCCTGCAAAATTTGAAAATCCGGTCTTACGTTGTTTCTGCACTCACCGATTCAATTGTCATTGAATTATGAACGGTTTTAATGGTTTCCAAGTTTTTAAAAGTTTTTGTTTTTGTCATTGAATTATGAACGGTTTTAATGGTTTCCAAGTTTTTAAAAGTTGAAGTGAAGCACAAGGGTGTGACTGTAAACGCGACAGGTTGTGGGTTCGATTCCCACTCCAGGAAATGAAAATGTTAAATAATATTCAGTATTTTCCATTTCCTTGCTCTGGTAACAAGGCAAAGCGCGGCGTTGACTTCCGCTACTCAGTACGCAATGCCGCAATCCTGCGAAAAGTAGTGAACGGAGGCTAAATAGATCGGAGTGTCACTAGAGTGTCTCACTGTGCGGGATACAGCGTGAAGTTAAAAAAATATTTTTGAGTTTCAATACACTTTACCATTTTTGTAATAAAATGTACTGGTACAGTATACGTAAAATTACTCGTAAAAAGCATAATAATGATATAGCGACACACTACGAAACTTGGGTTTTATATACAATGATAATTCATATTTATTAGTACTTATGGGTTTTTAATTTTCTTATAATAAACAAATAATCAAAACGCTATATACAAATTAAGATAACAGATACTTTATACAATTGATTAGTATCATATTTAATTATAAAATTGGGTTATACTGAAGTAAAAAAATAGAAATACCATTTTTGCTGTTTCACACGTTAGATTTATGGGAAAACCTAATAAAATTTAGTTTTTGCATTAATTGTAAAGGAATGTTAAATAACTGGCTTTATAAATAATATATTTTTTTTGGAGTAACCGAAAAATTACTATGACTCAATAATTCAACTTGGGATCGATGTCGTTAAAATAAATTATCAATGTTATAGCGTCGGTAAACCAATTTTATGATGTGGGAATTTCAGTTACATGGTCGCATAATATTACCCTTATCTGTTATACATACGTTGCTTTAAAAAGAACCTAAGAACAACTTGAGGAGTTTCGTATTTATACAAAATTATTAAGAGTACTTAAAATATATCATGTTTATATAAATGTCAATTTCAATCTTTTGGGTAATGTAGCAATTTTGGTACTGTACCAATAATAGTAATAATTATAATCTAATTTAAATTTTTAACACAGGTAACTAGGCTTAACTAAAATATCCCGAGACACATAATTGGATATAGTCTGAATTATATACCTAAGTAAATTATATCAAATATATAATTAAATTATTTCTATCACAAAATTATACGTATCCAAAATATTTTCATTATATTCCAATATCAGCGTAATATTTGCTGAGAGTATATTAAAAATATTATATGAAGAATGAGATAATTATCTCGGCACAGTCAATATTATGAGCAAAAACGTTATCAAATAAGGATAAGATCCAGAATATTTCTTTACTTCTTATATCCCTCTTTTAATTAACAATAAAATATTCTTAAAATCGTTTTTTATTTATGGATTACGGATGGCAAACGAGCAGAAGAACCACCTGATGGTAAGTGGTTACCTTCGCCCATGAACATCTACAACACCAGAGATGTTGTAGATGCGTTGCCAACCTAGAGGTTACAGATGGAAGGGGAGGACAATGTAGTAGTCCTTTATCGGAACCACCACATTTTGGGGAAAGGATGGGTGGGAAAGGAAACCTTTACATGCCATCGAACCGGAACACATCATAAGATATTTGGCGGTTCGTCTTTGACGTGATAGTGGTCGCGAGCCAGACGGAGGACGAACCTCCTACCACCAAACAAATTGTTTGGTTCAGAAATTTTAGGAGGAAATTGTAAAACAAATTGTAGGTGGTTCGTCGTATTGTATTCGTCGTATTGTATTAAAATAAATATTGGAAAAAATGAAGCGAAATATTGCACGTTCACTACTTGCTTAGAAAACACGCAACGCCTTTAAACGACATCAAAATTTAAGTTAACAATAAATCTAATATCAATACTTGTAGTATTCACGGCTTTCTCTCATAAAAAGTGTACTTTTTTAGTAACTGATAGATTAGCAGCTCTTAATTGCCTTTGACTGCACCAGAGTAGATGCGCTTTTCCATATTAACTTGCCAAAGTAATACAAATACACATGCCGAATTTTAGTCAATTTACGATCGGGGAACATTTATATCTAAAACTTCTCTAAAAATACTTTGACCGGAAATACTAAAGACTATGATTGTGACTACGAGGAAGTTCTTTTTGTTCATATAATGTAAGGGAATATGAAAACGAATTATACCTTGATTTAATGAAGCCCTCTGTCGAAATAAAATACAAATATTAAGTAGTTTCTTGTTTTTATATATTACTTTAAAAATTATTTACACTATACAAGGCTTTTGAAAAATTGATATAATTTAATTTTCAAAATCACTATCAAAGTTCTAAAAAAATATGATTTGAAGTATACACTCTTATAAACTATACGTTGCATTAAACATTTTATATTCAAATAATTTGTTATAATTCACAAGAATCCTGTAATATAATTTTTGTTTAACATGTTAAACCAATGTGGTTACCACTTCTAAACTACTTTTTGTTCTTATGATGCCGATTATTATTATTGGCCTATAACTTGCCAATACTTTCTCTTCCGATGTCACTTTATTTGATCAGAACCCTCCGAGTTTACGCTCGTATATACCGAGTACGTATATTTCATCATATTATATTTTCTTTAAGCCACTGTAGCATGTATTGATATTTCTCTACTATTTTTACTATTTTTTGTACTTGTTAGTTTTTAATTTTTACATGACATGTAAAAAATAAAATCTAACAAGGCCTGTCATGGCGCAGAGGCACAAGCTTGCGACTGTAAACGCGACAGGTTGTAGGTTCGATTCCCACTCCAGAAAAAGTAAAAATTTAGTATTTTCATTTCCTGTGTTTGGTAACAAGGCAAAGCGCAGCGCTGAGTTTCGCCACTCAGCACGCAATGCCTCAATTCGGCGGAAAGTAGGGAACGGAGTGTCCTAACATTAAGTTCTCAGGTTCTCTCTGCCTACTCTGCTATATGCGGGATACAGCATGATGTCAAAAATAAATATATAAATTAAATATAATATTTGTCTAAGTATGTTAGTATGTATATATATATATATATATATATATATATATATATATATATATATATATATATATATATATATATATATATATATATATATATATATATATATATATATATATATATATATATATATATATACATATATATAATATGTGTGTGTATATGAATTATAATTAAAGATGAAATATATAAATAGTGAATAATTTATAATATTATATAGAAGTGTCATACACATAAATAAGAGTATACTAACGATGTGAATTTACCACGAAAATGTAGAATGTTTGGAAAATAATAAGTCCTAAGCTATTATTTAATTATATAGTTTACTTTGTAATGGAATAAGACATCGAATTTTATTATACAACCATTCAAACTTTGTTTGAATTGTAATCACTTTAAATACGAAATATAATTATCTAAAGTAAATCTGTAGTCTTTTATTATACTAAATTAATTATAATTATAAATATTACAAATCTATAAAAAAAAATGAATCAATATTATCAATCTTCAGCTTAAAGCACAACTTACGCAATGGTTTACACACAGTCCTATTACTCACGCCTCTTTGAGGTTGCCAAACTTTTAATTATGGACGTACAAAAATTCTATGAACTAAAACCCAAAACCCAACTAATTGTTAAAATGAAAAGCAAACTCAACGATCACGTGTAAAAGTTATTCGACAAATAGGGATTAATTTAGCGTTTCGCAGAAACTTTTTGTCTGAATTTAAAACATTCGCAGTTTTACACAATTAGTTACTCTTCTCTTTAAGTTATATTTTTCTATCACTGTGTACCTGTATGTTATCTTTTCGTTTGTTTTATAAGTTAAACAACGAATTTACTAATTTCACTAGTCTCTTTATACAAAGCATAAAAATTTTAAATAAATAAATTTCTTTTTGAAAATATTATTATTTAGGCAAATGAAAACAAGGACCACCTTATGGTAAGTAGTAACCTTCGGCCATAGACATTTACAACACCAGAGGAGTTGTAAATGTCTTTGTTGTTGTTGCCAGCCCCTAGGGTAGATAGAAGAGAAGGAGATAATGTAGTGGCCATAGGAACCACCACATTATGAGAAAAGAATGAGTAGGAATAGGGGAACCTGGCTTACATATCATCGCCTTTATTGACTTTGTGATATCGAAATATTGTATATTGTTTAGAAAACACACAATGCCAATTAACGACATCAAAAATAAAGCTAAAAATATATTTTTTTAAATAAAATAATATCTTTTGACCTTTCCAATTTTCAATAGTCCGTTATAAAATATCAACGCACTCACCTCACATAGTATGTATGTTTGACATTTACAGACAAAGCTAATATAATTGGACTACACTCACACATGGCTAAAATATATAAAGCTCTACTATAATAATGATATCAGATAATCATGTAGCTGACAACCTATATAAATTAAAATATGTAGCATATAGTGAAATTCGGACACATACATACCTGTTCCGAATGAAATTGAATCAACTATTTCTAACTAGCAGCCAGTTTTATTCACTTTTAGTTAATTGTCGTAATATATACCATATAAGTTGGCACAATCATCCCCAAAAAATAGAAGGAAAAGCACCTGTTGCAAAGCATATCTGAAACAAAAACAATCACACCGTACAAAAACTTTTCAATAATAAAATAAGCCTACATTATAATATAAAATAGTAAATAAAATTATTATGAAGGGCACAACAGTTTATTCGTTAAATAACATTACAGAGTTATTAGACCGTCAGTAATTGTTATAGAATAATTATTGTAATTATTACGTCTATATTTCTGCGTAACTTATTAATATTGAATAATTTCTTTATATTTTTAATTTAAATACTACATTCTTTGGTATAAAAATATTATATGCCTACTAAATCTTTTATAACTCACTTTGATAAATTGCTATGAGAATCACCTTTACTTCAGTTTCACGATTTTCCCCGCATAGCAGTCTTGTCTCACCAGCTTCGTCTCACCAGAGCGGAAAAATAAAAAAATATACACTCTTGAGGAAGAAATATAATTATTTCCCATAATAAAGGTCGTACTCGCAACATTCACGGTTACAGTGAACTTTTCCACTACGCCGCTATGACCTTAAGGGCGATTCTCTTCATATGCTAATCATCAAAAACTTTCACATATAAAACCACTATATCTTAAGTGACTCATAATAATTTTACACGTTTAACTACAGTAATTTGTACCAAATATTCAAAATTATAAATAGCTTAAACCTTGAAACGTAAAAGCGACATTTGCATATGTAAAGACATAAAACGTTGTAAGGAAAAAAATTCAAAGTTAATGTTTACTTAAATATACCACCAGACATCCCCCAATAGGAATTTCAACGAACACATACATATTCAATCTCCCGCATACTGTTCGTATCGTTCTACTGTTTTTAATGTTTCTAATTTTATATATTTTTACTAAAGCTTATATGTATCTTATATATATACTATATATTTATCTTCATGGTCGTTATACTAAATATATAAGTGGCGAAAAGTCATTCGTAGCACAGTTTAGCTTCGTCTGAACGTGAAGGTTCCGAGTTCAAATTACATTTGGGAAATTGTTTATTTGTAATAACTACATATATATAAGAAATGTTTCCTACGCTATACATATCGTTTAAAACAGAACAAACAGGATAAAAAATTGAAACAACGCTCAATTAATATTATCTCACTTCCTACACCGCAAACATCCATAGATCGGCAAATATGTAATATATCCAACTCTGATCGCTTTAGTTAAGTTACAAAGTTAATGAGCGACCTTATAGAGACGAGTGTGCAGATAACCTCTTTTATGATGTAACAGAAATACTCGTACGTCGTTTTTTATCAAGGTGTCATGTAGGGAGCCATAGTTAAAGAATTTTTTAGCTTCACGCTGTATCCCACACATAGCAGGGTAGGCAGAGGGAACCAGAGAACCTAGCGTTAAAACACCCCGTCCTCTTTTAACATTTCCGTTCCCCACTTTCTACGGCGGAACGCAACGCCGCGCTTTGCCTTGTTCCCAGAGCGAGGAAATGAATATACTAAACATTATTTAATATTTTCATTTCCTGGAGTGGGAATCGAACCCACAACCTGTCGTGTTTACAGTCGCTCGTTTGTGCCTCTACATCATGACAGGCCTCAAAATATTACAGTAGTTTCAAAACATTAGATTGATTTAATAGTTTCATTTACTTTCAGGTGCGAGTAGATAACGTGCGGCCTAGATCAGAATCACTTGGCGCAATGTTGTTTCGGTACGCCTCAAATTACCCGAATGGATTTTCAATATACCACACATTGGACCTCTACGGAGTTAGGTGAAAGCGACCGACCAATTTGGAACCTCTATCGTAACACCGCACTATGTCTATTATCAGCTCTAATAGAAACCCGGCCGTTGTGGTCCTAAAGTCAATTATTTGTAAGTACATATGGTACATCGAAAACGTTTCTTGTATTTTTCTGTACATATGTTCGGAAATAAAAAGTAGCTTAACTGTCTCTTATTATTATTTCTTACGTAGAAATAATGTTATTTAATACCCAGCATTACCATTTTCACTGTATGTATATTGTTTTAAGAGGTAAAAACTCTAAAGAATATATAAAAGAGGCTATGGAGACGATCCCCACTCACAGAAAGTATTACATTTAAGTTATTTAATATCGCCGTTCTCGTAAGACACTTAACGAATAGGTATGTCTCAACTTCGGGCAGAAAGAGAATAGAGTGTATACAGGTTTTCTCTACCTGTGCAGGAAAAACTATGAAAATGCTTTAGCTTCTTTTAAATTTGTAAACAGCAAAATATTTTACATGGAATCAACGATTGTAATTGATACGGTGATATGTATTTTATAAAAATATTTTCAATTGATTGATTTTTTATATGCATGTTATTTTTGGTATGCTTTATGAAATATAAATAATAAAAATATATTTTTTTTTATATCAAAACTAATAACGAATATTTGATTTTGCTATCGATTCCGATACTTTTATTTTAATAAGCAAGCTAGCGTACATCCGTGAACCTCGACGCAGGACGTTTTATGTTTAAAATACGCCCTAAAATTGTACAAAGATAACAAAGCCGATCCCTTTTTTATTCGTTACCTCAATAAAATAACAAAATTATAAGAAACTTTGAGATTTTGAAAATAAAGAACGCTCCTATTATCTCCAAGTTATCGTAAAACAAAAAGTTAGCTAAGCTAATGTTATCTTGAAGTTTTATTGCGCTTGTTATTATAACCCTGTAACAGAAATTCATTCCGAGTTTCAACGTAAGTGTTGAACTCTAGAATTAATTGCTCATTGGAATTATTTTAAAATCCATTCAACGAGGGATAATCTATTATGAATACATTATTGATATGACTATAATCATTATTTCCTTAGATTTCTTCGAAAGAGGTATCCTGAATATGGAAGAAAATTATTGGTAGGATAATTTTCTGTTATAAAAACATAGATTAAGTATTGTTTTGTAACATGTTATAACAATATAATACTTGTTTTTATGCTTATTAACCGACTTCAAAAAAGGAGGAGGTTATCATTTCGAGTGTGGAAATGAGAAAATATCCTCTAGATAGCTAATGCTCCTGATGTGGGCCCACTTAAGTGAAGTGAAGATCTGACGAGTAATTATTGAGTTATTCATAATAATTCTAATTCTAGTGCATTTTCTTTGATAATCGTTTTCCTTTTTTTCTGAAAACCCTAATTATTTACTTATTCTGGGTCAACACATAATGTGTAAATTTGACCTACTCTCTATTGTCCTAAATTTAGAATATGTATTCTAATAATGATGTATTTATTTTTTAATTGATATTGCAATTATTCTAAAATGGCTGCAGAAATGAAATGGTGGATTATATATATTTGTACAACTCATTCAATGTGCGTATCAAATAAACGGGATTAAGAAAATAACATTCAAAAAGGTTTAATTATAATTTAATTAAAGTCGAATTTCGTATAAGCTTAAGGTGCGGCATAATAAAACTCAGCTTTACACTTTTACTCGTACATAGCATGGTAAGCGGAGACATACTTGTTCTCTACATCCTCAAATTTCTAGATATTGAGACGTATGGAGTGCTAAAACCAGATACCGCGCTTTGTTTGACCATAGGAGGAAAATCAAAATCTATACATTTGTACATATTAATAAAATTAGAGTGCCAGTTTGTTATATTAAAATAATCGCTTTTTACTACATGTTCTCTCTGTCTACCCCGTTAGGGATAAAGCGTGAAGTTAAGTAAGTTATATTCATATGCATGTAATACTTACTTAAAGTACTACGTGCATATAAATATATCCACGGTATAACATTTTTTTAAATTTTTAACCAAAATAATATTTTTTTTAATTTTTGTCTGTCTGTCTGTTTGTTCTCACTGAGCTCTTAAATGGCTTGACCGATTTTGTCGGAACATTCACTGCCAGGTTGTTGTTGTAATAAGGAGTAAGAGTTAGTGTAGTGTACACTACACTAATACACAGTATGTTCTATGGACTGACATTGACCACGCGAACGAAATCGCATTAAACACCTAGTAATTTATATATATATATACTTCAGATGGAATCGAAGCCCCACAATCGCATGTACACAGTTTCTCTGCGCCACAATTTATTTCCTCTTAAATTAATGATTTCAATAAAAATGCTTTCATAAGAATACAACTCATATGATCCGAATAAAATTGCAGTTCGAATCTAATTTCTCTGCAAACCAATCCCTGGACCAAAGCAAGAACTCAATATTTATAAAAATATAAATCCTTCGTACAATAAAGTCATAATAATGCCGGCAGCATCGAACGTTTACTCGTCGATCCATTTATACTGGCTTCCGAGCACGAATAACGTCGCCCTGGGATTTTCCTCCACTCTTGTGTACCAGCGAATCAGAAAATAACGATATCAACTATAGCCTGATTTTTGCGCTTCGAATTGTGACATTGTAAAAGATTTTTATCGTTTTTAAAATTGAAAAGTTATTTTTAATCGATGAGTACAATATTTTACTATTAAAAACATTGAATTATTTGTTATGAATAAATGGAAATAATAATTGATAGGACGCGAGAATTGTGTTTTCTTCAACTGTGTTTAGCCTTTACTTATAATTAACGGTTTCAAAAAGTAAGAAAACAACTAAATATACTCATAATTTATACAAGGCTTACGACTGCTCCAGAGACCTCATCTAACATTTAACAAATACTATTATTATATTAAAAAATTAAGGAATTGTTCATTTAACTGAAACAACAGTTTTTTTATTAATTCTAGCACCCTCTCATTTCTTACCTATTATCAGTATTTACTGCATTGCAATTTAAAGTAGCAATGTTATTCGACTATATCAATTGAGTGATCGCACTCGTTAATGTCATGGTTCATTTATACATGGCTAGGGCACTCATAAGTATTAGATTTAGAAATATCTGATTTCGGGCAATTAGAGACAAGATGATACTTATTTCAACGTAAAATCACTATCAGTTTTATAGCTAGAATTTATACTATTCTCTTCATTTTTCTTACCCAGATCTATGCGTCTGGATTTCAATAAGTTTGACAGAAGTCATTATTGCGTTATATCGCATCGCGTAAATTCAGAAAAACAGTCATTCGGTTTTATAAATTAATTATATTTCCACCGATAAGAAAGAATACTCGAAGAGACTGCTTTTCGACTCGAAAGTTCTTACATGTAAAGAACACAATAGTAGAACACAGTACGAGTGGCGGCAGCCATTTTCAAGTCAAAAGACATACTAATTATAAAAGATTAGTTTTTGTATAATAATCAATTGACAGTCTATAAAACAACTTGATAATTTAACAAGTCAGTTGACCAACTATAAAATCAATTGATATTCCAACAATCTCTCATAAAATAAATTAATTTCGTTGTAGTCATGTTATGTACAAAAATGTATAATTTTCAAGCAACAATTAATGTATGGTTTACTCATGATACGTGTTTTCTCACGAAACGTGTTTACCTTAGTTATAATAAACTAGCTTTCCGCCCGCGGTTTCGCCCGCGTGGAATTTGGTTATATCGCGCGAGATGATAAGGAGTAGCCTAGAAGTAGTCTTTTTCAAGGTCTAGACTATCTGTCAAAATTGATTAAGTGGTTTAGGTGTGAAAATTGTAAACAGTTGAACAATCTTACTTGATTTTATGTTTGACAATAAGGTTTCCATACAAACTTTCATCCCTTATTTCAACCCTTTCTACCATTTTTTTCGCAATAAAAAGTATCCTATGTCCTTTCTCAAGTTCAGTTCTATCTTCATACCGAATTTCATCAAAATCGGTTCAGTGGTTTAGGCGTGAAAGCATAACAGACAGACAGACAGACAGACAGACAGAGTTACTTTCGCATTTATAATATTAGTAAGGACCTACACATAGTTTTATTAAGGCTTTTAACCATAGTAAACAAATTACGTAAATTATGCTTAAAGTGATGAACTCTTCATGGTAACTTGTCAATCATTTCATTAAGCATAATTATTCTGAAACTTACGAGACGGGACTCTCCAAAGCGTGTACGCGCCATCTTATTTTTTTAATTTATTAAACTCAGCAAAATTCAGCGTCCCCTTCCTCTAACAAGGCAGATAAAACAATATTTGCCAATGAAAAAATTATGTGTATATATTTAAAGTTTATGGTACAAATTTCGACTCTTATTTTCAGGAACTATGTGGACGAAGGAGTATGAAATTTTGTATAGCTAAAGTTACTATGAAGAAGAGCAAAAAATTTTTATTTGTTGCATATTGTGAATAAAATAAATGAAAAAATCTTACACACATTACCACGTATTTTTCATATGCTATTGCTATATACGTTGCTATGGCAACGAGTAATTTACGCGTCAATTAATATCTATTATTTGAGTGTATTACGATGTAGTGAAGAAAGATTGTAATATTAAAAATATGTACTTGTATATACATAACAAATGCTAAATTATAAATTCCACACGAAAGATATTTAATCTACTTGTCCCAAAAATCTAACCTAAACTTTTATACGAACAAGAAAACGACCTTTATTCTTTTCCAATACAACGTAATTACTTTAAATTATGAGGTTTCCATATTCTTCGTATATTTAAGATTCTGTACAAGATTGTTTTTGTTCAATTCTAAATCTCTATTTATCCTAAATGTAAATGTCGCTGAGTAAATAATTATAAATAAGGACCTATATAAAAATATTACAATATTTCTTTTCGCTGTCTTTTTTTCTACTAAGGGTGGTAGGCAAAGAAAAGAACCAAGCCACTCTTTTACCTGCTATTCAGCGGATCGAAAATTTTAGACGACTGTGCGATTTTTGTTGACTGGCGGAACTTAACGCCACGGATTTTCTTACCAACAATCAACCAAACGACAAATGAGGATTATTTCATCTTTTAATAGGATCGAACCCATAACAATCACTGCAACGCAATGGCCTCTATAATAAGCAAAATTATATCCTACTATTTTCTATCCTACAAAGATACTCCTTTTTCCATTATCATTCTCCTATTCTTTCTTTTTTATCCTGGTTAGACAAGTGACCGCGTTTAGTTTCAGTCAACATATATTTTTTTGAATTTGGGTGAAAAGCAAAGAACGGAGTGCCTAGACACTATGTTTTCTTTGATTTCATTATTAAGCAAGAAAAGCACGAAAAAGAAAGCAGTTTTTTTACTAAATCAGTTAATCGTATCCACAACGCCACGAGCCATATTAGTAATGAATATTATAATATATTTAAAATGACGATTCTCATACTTCTTGATATGTGAAAATAATACAAACTATATATGGTTTAATTTCTTTACAGAGACAGTTACAAAACGTATAAAACGCCAGTCTATTGCTAGAATTGAAAGCGAATGGTCCGAATAGACCCACTACGTCTAAAAGCGTTTATTTAGTACTCAAACTTAGTTCAGATACCATTCAAATTGAGATACACGACTCTGGAAAGGTTTTATAGCCGTAAAATTGCAAATGCTGTCCAATACTTTCTGTGAGTGCGATTTCCTAAAATAAAATTTATATCAAAGAGCTTAAGCTTTCATTTATAATCAAGATTTTTTTTCTTTGACTATATCTAACGTAACGGCTTAAAAATATATTATTTTTGCAGCTTAGCAGGCCAATCAAAGTGAACCTAATATTTTTAGCTTTCCGCTCAATTTCGTACATTGCATATTGATTGGCGGAACTCAACGCCGAGCGAGAAAATGAAAATAATTGAAATATAACAATTCCCATAGTGCATCAAACCCACAACCGCTGTGTTTACCAACCAGTCAGAAGCTGTCTCACTAAACGGTAAAGCTTTTGATGTTTAATAGAAGGTTTACAATTGAAAGAAATAATGTATAATAGTTAGTAACTTACCTACAAATATAAGATAACTCTTATATATTAATCGAACTAAACTTTGTTCACATATTTAAGATAGGCTACCTTCCTCTTATCTCATTACATCACATATTTTACTCAAGTGATTGAAATGTCAAGAACAATAAAAACAATACTATGTTGACCTTTTTGGCAAACATGGGCATGAAAACATATTTGTAAAATAAAAGAATTTGCTCTAAAGATGTATGATTCACTTGACGGAACCCAGGACGTGGTACTAGTCATGCCTACAGCGGTACGTGCCCGATAAATTGAATCGTAAAATCTTTCCACGCCCAACGTCCCGTCGTAAAATGACAAAAGGACATGAAGATTCCTCTTTCATTTAGATACCCTGACCATAAGAATACAAATCTTACTACTAAAAATAAAACTACGTATATTATCAATATTGAATTGTTTCACTACAAGTTTACCTTAAAAGATCTACACAGTACTTCTAGTACAAGTTTAGCTTAGAAAAGAAGATTAGAAAATATTCATATATTAGTAAATATCTATTTTTTTTGGTATAACAAATAAATATTAAGATTAATAGAATAAAAGAGCTTTGATGAAAAATCTAGTTTAAAACATTAGCGGTCCGATTAAGTTTTTATGCGAGCTTGAGGCTTATGAAACAATAATTAATTTTATTTATTAAAATTAGTTTCCATGAACTTGGCAAATAAGATTAGAATATTAAATTAAAAGGAATAAAAAAAACTGTTTTGTAAGCTTTGTCATCTACGAAGAATATATTGTTTACTTTTTACCTATGAGGGGACAGGGTTAGAATATAATTTCCCTCCGCCGCTGGGTAGCGTCCTGTAAGTGGCGGGTATCACAGTAATTAGGTGGTTGGAGGTTTATCCTCCAACTGTCTCGCGACCACCATCATGTTGAAGACGCACCGCCAAATATCTTGCGATGTGTTCCAGCTCGATCGCATGTAAGCCAGGTTTTCCCTATTCCCCCCATCCTTTCCCCAGAATATAGTGATTCCTACGGCGGGTTGCTTTGGCCACTACATTGACTACCCCTTTTATCAGAATCCTCTAAGCTCTAGGAGATGTCTATGGGCGAAGGTAACCACCTACCATCAGATGGTCCTCCTTCTCGTTTGCCACATTTGATTAGTAAAAAATAAAAAAATACTTAAAAAATACTTTGACTTATTTAAAAAACTACCATTTTCATATAAACTTATGCAGAATAGTGGCGGCAACGTAGTCCCCTTTGTTAAAGGACATATAATTTACAAAATTCTTATTCTGCATTCATACCGTAAAACAACAAAAAGATAATGTTATAAAGTTTCAGACAAATCCAAATCCTGTAATACAAGTAAATTAACGGAAATGATTTCATGACGACGCTAGTTTTTTATATGCTTAAGTTTATTAAAAAATAGTTATCTTCGCGTAGTTATATATTTTTGTAATATTGTATGCTAATGCTATTTGCATCTAAGTAATATCATAGTGCTAATTCGATTGTATAGAATTGAATCCCTTAGCGGAAATGTCGTTTCAACTCACCTCAAATTACACCAACGGATTTTCGATACACCGCCCATTTGAACCCTTTAAGTGAGGTGAAAAGAACTACCCAAATTGGAAACTGAACAACGCTATATACTCGTTACTGGCTTTTGAGCAGCACTAAATTGTTTTTATAAGGGCCTCTACCATACATTATTACTTATTTAACAGTTCTATCGAAGAAAAAAAAAACATTTTTAATAAAAAAACAACGACGCTTAAATTAAAACTACAATTAGACCTGAAAGTAACATTTTCCAATTGACATAGGAATTTTGGGAAATTCGCCCTTAGAGATCCCCAAAAGTCCTCGAAAAACCGGCGCGACAAATTGCAACTTTCTACACTGAAAAGTTTTGATTGTAAATTGTCTGTGAGTAATGAAACAGCTTTATATAAATTATTTAATGACTTATTCTAGTTTATCAACATTTTAAGAATATATCATTTTATATTTATCATATTTCACATTATTCATTGTATAGGACAGAGAATATGCACATTCGAAATGTTATGTACCGTGCGGTAAATGTAAAACAGTTGCCTATTTCTAAGACTGCAATGTGCCGTAAGTGCATTTAATATTCAATCTATTTTAAACGACATTCATATTGAAAGTGACTAAAATGTTGTTCCACAATACGCGATGGTACCAAAATAACTTAACGGAAAATTAAAAACATAAAAATTGTATTTATGAAACCGAAATGATGTCCGAATGGGACAAACAGCGACATTGTGCTTAGATAGGTAAAAGAACCTCGTGTTAAACGTAGACCTCTTTTGTCCTAAACAAGAAAACGGGGAGATCAATGAATAAAAAAGAAAATGTGTTCCTTCACTACTATGCGTTTGAAATATTTCTTACATAGGTACATATTTTTCATTTACTTTCCCAAACGATCTTTTACAGACCCCGCATACTAGATACTCTAAAAGATGAACGCAATCCCGCGGAACCCTAATAAATCCCGGCTGACCGCTCTTCATTAATTTGCCTGCTGTCAAGCCCGCATCTCAAATTGTTGATGTTTTACGCGTGTTTATTTATTGAACCAATCATTCCTACATCAAAAAAGATAGTTTCTTACATTTACATGATGATAAATAATCTTTTCCTTTTACCCATTTTCCCGTGCATTTTAGGCTTTCACTTTACCAACGTGGCGAAAAATTCCTTACTTTAGATAAGTCGATGTATATACGCCTATACCAATTTTATGGGGGCCGTTTGAACAATTTGCTATACGGCAACATCCAAATGAAAACTTTTCAGAAGCATATTTGCGTATTTTTTTTTATTTATAAACAAGGTAAAAATGGCGGAATTCATTAATTAATTATAAATTTCCTTGATATTAAATCGATAATGGCAAAAACATCGAGCATTTACTCGACAGTCCATTTATACCGGTGTTTCAAGCACAAATCACGTCGCCTTGGGATTTTTCTTTCTGTTGTCGTGTACAAGATAAAAATAAATAAAAATTGCTCTGTATTAATAGTGCTATCTAAAGGTACTTTTCATAAAACTTAAATCATATGAATTACGCAAACTCAGAGAAATATAAATACTTTGAAGAAATAACATAACTTTGATATAATATAGGGTGTCCCAAAATTAACGCAAGATTTGAATTAAATAGAAAATGCCATTTTAGTCTTTTAATAGCGAATGAATAATGAATATAATAGCAAATGGCGGCAAAGTCAAATCTTGCGTTAATTTTGGGACATTTTGGGACCTTTATATATAAATAACTGTAATCTTCCTCGCTTATAGTAAGTTCATAAAAAATAGTAAATAATAACTATTAAAAATTTTGAACCACATAAAAATAAATCCGTTTATTGTGTTCTTAAGCGGTAAATAAAAATACGTAAAACATAGCACTTAGCCTTACTCTAAATTCTATATCTCGTAAATATACTGATATAAATTTTGGAAAATTCTCTCAGCTGCATCGTGAACAAGTTTTCTTAACTTGTTCGCGATCATTCAATTTGTTTGCCGTCCACTCACTACAACGATAGAAGTTATACTTTGCGGCAACACTTTTCTCCTTTTATTTGACTTAAAATATTCCACAGAAGCACTTGAATTTGCGGAAACTTCGCCTAGAGCCTGAGCGCAATATGGAAGTACACCGCATATTTCATATACTTAGGAAAATATCAAAGTGCTATATTACAAAAGTCAATGAATTAATTGCAGTTTTAATTGTACTACCAAAGTTGTTTGCCCTACTATACCGTTCAGAATGGAAAACATTCATAAATATACGTTTCAAACTTATAAATATAGCCCTCTAGACGTCCAGACGCCCAGTCACCCACGTCTGAGTATTCAAGCATTTGAAACGGTCAAAATACATAAAATTTCGAATTTATACATATATAATTTTAATTATTATGAGAATTTGTATTCACTAACACTTCTTAACACGTTCGTTTTTAAAAAGTAACAAAAGAACGGGAGAATATGATTGTGTACTTTTTTAAAATGGGATTATTATTTATTTATGCTCTATGGTATATACCAAATATTTCACATTAACTATTTCATTTCATCATTAAAGTATAGTTTAAAAAAAATAACATTAAGATGTTACGAAGCTAAGTGTATTTTTTTAGACTCATCACTCTTGCGCTTCTTCTGATCAAGCCTCTGTTCTTTACTTTTTTCTATTTTAACCTGTTTTGGAGTTAAACACTTAATGTATCTTTAACTACAGACTACAGCATTTCCACTGCAGTTAAGTTTTTTCCACAGTATACTTAATATATTCAAATCGCTTTAGCGTCTTCATGTCTATGGAAAGTGCTCGTCTTCGAACCATTATATGGACTTTAGTCCGACGGCTTACGTTCATTGCTAAACCGGAAATCCTTATTTGTTTCTTATTATTTTTAATAAATTTTGAAGGATTTTTTTATTTATAATTGTTTAAAAATTATAATTAATTGAAGTATTATTTTACATTCACGCACTTTCTGCTTTTGGTGCAGGACAGGAACAGAATAATATTATAACTTTTTTTCTTAAAATTACTAGTATGTATACATATATCTAAAATATTTTAAATAAGAAGTGGTTTAATAAGGAAAGCCGAAAACATTTCATGATTTCAGCAAGCAGTGATAGCATAAAAACTCCTTACTAAAAGTACTACTGTTAAAAACAAAGTAATATAAAATTAATATAATTAAATATAAGTTTATTACTATAAATTTTTCCACTCAGGTATCACATAAAGCACGAGGCAACTATGAATCGACTCGTAAAAGCTTTCGACGGACCCCTGTAAAAATGACAAAAGGACTGTATACAAAGATTCTTCTTTTATTTAGGTCGCCAGTCCGCTCGTAAAAAGCGAGCCTTACTGTTGATACTAGGAAAAGCCGGTTTCGAAACAATGCAATATATGGGTTAATTCATACTCGATTTTAAATCATAATGAGTGAAATCACAAAATTAAATCTACAAAATATAATTAACTACATACATAGCTTCATGCTGTATCCCGCATATAGCAGGGTAGGCAGAGGAAACCTAGTGTAAAGACACTCTGTTCCCCACTTTCCGCCGAATTGAGGCATTGCGTGCTGAGTGGCGGAACTCAACGCCGCGCTTTCCCTTGTTACCAAATCCAGGAAAATGAAAAATTCCATTTCCTGGAGTGGGAATCGAACCCACAACCTGTCGCGTTTACAGTCACATGCTTGTGCCTCTGCACCACGACAGGCGTAAAAAAATATTATATTGTAAAAATATATATAGTGTAATTGCATAAAGTTATATGAATGTCACATTGATAACATAAGTAAATAATGTTTTTTTCCTGATCATTGCGAAACTTTTTAATAAGTAATATTGTTCAAGATTATTTTAAGCTTCTCGCAAACTTTTCATATATTCTAGAGTCTTTAAGTTATAGGTCGGATGACAAAAATCCCACGCCGCGGTTTGTCTAACTAGATCGAAGAAATTAAATAGTTAACATATAAACATTTCTCCGAGTTAATCCTACAATCATTTATAAGTTTCATACATGACCACTAATAATAATATACTATTCAGTAGACCTTGGTTATGGTATTCATAGAAGAACATTAAATATTTTTATGTTTAATTTTCTATCGTTATAGCAAGAGGAAACAAATATTAAATCGCTAATTCCATTCGATTCTATTTTCATATACATAAATAAAATGCTTTGTCTATTACTAAAAAATCACGTCGTTCGTTTTATATCCGAACCGACGATCATATTGTCAAACACACTATACGAGTATTTCTGAATCCCTACTACTATTGCTTTCATTTCACAATACAATAAATATTTAAACAATATTAAAAGAGTCAAGCTAAGCTTGACAATATCTTCCAAACACTTTGATATTTTCCTTAAAATGATATTCACCGTCTCACTGACGTCAGTAAAATTTTCTAGCTCAAGTTAATATGAAGCTAGTACAAATATATCAAGGAGCGGGCTATCAAAGCTTCCGTATCTAGGCAACGTATAAACGGCTTCCGGCCGACACTCATACCGGTTGCTTAAGCACCCTACCGCATCATGAAAGGCGATTACCCTTTATGATAACTTAATATTACTTTATCATTTGTAACTTTCTAAGGCCGCTACCTATTGTATTATATAATAATCTTGACTTAATTTGTAAGATATATTTATGTATTGAATTGAATTGAACTATGTTTAATTTTGTTATATTTTTATATAATTTTATTGAATGTTGGGTCTCAATGCTAAAAACTGTGCTTAAATCTAACTTAATCAAATAGATATAGATAAATTATCTATTTTGACTATCTATAGAGCAAATGGTAAAGATTTTTTTCAAAGTGAAATATGAAAGTATACTAAAACGAACTAAAACGAAATAACGTTATCGCGGCGCAGTGGAACAGTGTCTTACTGTAAATGCAATCGGTTATGAGTTCGATTCCCGTTTAGGGGATTGATATGTACAATATTATCATTTCTCTGTTCTGGTTAGGCAGACCGCGGCGTTGAGTTCCGTTATCTAACACGCAATGTCTCGAATTTCTACAAAAAGCGGCGATCAGTATGGAAATTGAAAAGCGCCCCTACCGTACATAAGAGGAACTAAAATTTTCCCATACAAAATGCTTTCGATAACGATACGAATACTTTGTCGCAAGTTTTCGTGCTTGCCCTACAGAGTATCTTGACCCTAGAATCCTACGGGAAATAAATCGTTATATACTGAAATTTAATATTGTTTTTAACTTGCTTTTAAAATAAACTACAAATAGTAAAAATAACGTAAACGAACTGTTAATTCATGTCAAATCCCTTCAAAGCTATCCAATACATAACGAAATAATTAGTATCAAAATTGAATAGAGTGTATGCAGCTCACTGCATATTAATTTGTGGCGCGCGTTTTGTTTGTGTTAATTATTAGAGTCATGTTATTTGCTAGTGCATTTGTATTTGCTAATTTAATTCTAAACATTTTATTAGCTATAGTAATGATTTACTGACATCTATTTGCCTCAATATGGTTCTGTATATGTATATATAGATGCCACAGTGGCACTGCGGAGGCAGCGTATGGCTGTAAATGCGATGACTCTGGGTCCCCACTCAAGGGAAAATTAAATTAAATGTTATTAAAATTATATTTATTTCTTCAATTTAATAACACAAGGTGGCGGTTCAACTTTCAAAGCCGATACCTCTGGTGCTGTAAATCTTCATGGGCGGTAATCACTTAACATCAGTGACCCGCTAGCTTGTTTACTGGTGGTAAGGAGGACTTTAGTCTAGGTTCTCTCTACCAACCCTAGTAAGCGAGAAAAAACTTGAAACTGCTTTATGTACATAATTATGTAAAACCAGAGACTAAAACTTATTTTCATAATTATGATATGTTAAACGAACAACATATAGTATTCTTCTCTAGGTATACTATAGTATTACTTATGAGCTATACAACGTAAAACCACAAATTGTTAGAAAAAAATATTTATGTCTGTCTTTATCTCTATGAATTTCAATCTAGAACCATTGTATAGTTATTATATTACACCTACACTATGCCGCGATGACATAATCGATGCTTAAAAAATTCTATCACGTTATACACAAATATACAATTTAAACTCAGACGTTCGAGGAACTTGGCTGTTGCTAATAAAATGGTATTTACTTAGTATTCAAAGTTAGTGTCGGCGCCATTCAAATTGAGATATTCTGCTTTGAAAAGGTTTACAACGTTGTTCAATACACTACTTGATAAGTCCAAAGCGAAGAGCCTTTATTCATGTCGACCTAGATATAGCTAAAGTAGCATTCAAATAATTAATTTAATACTTCAGTAACCCTGTAGCAATATATTATGTGTGTATCTCGTTTCAGATATTTTCATAAATTTTGAATAGAGAAATGACTTAAAAGTATATACATAAAAAAGTATATAGATATGCAGAAATTTGGCATAACTCAGACTAATTAATCCAGACTAGACCCAATAAGATAAGGACTATGTACTAATAGGATAAGTAAAGAAAATATAAGCTAGACAAACAGGTCAGACAAAGTTTATAAGAATTTATATATAAAATTACCTATATATGACATAAAAATTTGTCTTAACACAAATATAAACGACGTTTAAATATTGAACTATTAATATATTTATTGGCCTTATCATCGGACTGCCTATCTTGTCCAGGATATTTTTTAGAAAAAATAAATGAAAAAATTATTTATAATAACTTGTAGCTATATGTACTATATTGGATTCCACAATGTTAATGAAATGGACGGAAAATGGAAATCGGAATGCTTTTTGATATATTTAAAAATGTTATTTAATAAACGTTTTAAAAATTGGATGAAATCTTTCGAAATTGATCCAGCCAACAGTGGACAGCGAACAAGTGTTTAACAATTTCAACCAATGATAATAAACTTATAGCCCAATTGGATGGAGCAATAAAGTGTTCCTTCCACAAAATATTATATTTATATATTTTTACAGACACACTACCTCTCGTGAAATCAATAAAGCGAAATCTTGGATAATATGCTGCTTTACAACTCTATTTTTAGCCCAACACTGTCATACACATCACTTGCAAGTTGTAACCTATTTCGCAGAAATCGTTGAATTTCTTCCCTCGGGATGACCGCACTACAAATTTACATTCAAAGTAACATCATCAACAGAAGCATCTCGCACAAATAATTTAAATGGGCTTGCTATCCTTCGCTGTAATTGCTTTATTTAGTTTCAGTTATATAATTACGAGGGACTAATTATGATTCCTCTCGGGAAATATCAAGTACGACGTTTCATATAAATAAATATATTTAAAAAAACTATTTGTTAGATATGATTTTTATGCATAGAATTTTTTTGTCACATTAATTAAAAACTTAACTACTTTTGAAAAGTTTTATAATGAATATATATGTTCATACACATATGTATATATAGGAATGACATAGATGTGTTTTTTTCCTAATTAAGATGATTTTGTATTCAACCACTAGTTTATACCCATATAGTCCATTATATTACTAAAAAAAATTAACATATAAATGAGTCAAGTAATATAGACACAAATAACAGATTCTATAATACAGCGAATTGTTTCAAGAAGATATGCATTAATATTTTAAATTTATAAATTAACCTAAAAATGTCGACCTGTCTAGAACTGTTGTCAGTTCATTTCTAGCACGTATTTCGAAGGCAGCATTAGTAGGATCTTTTGAAATTTGTTTAGGCAAAAACAGGAGTGCGGACAGTGGAGGTGAATGTTAATACATATTTTAAAAGAGCCCCTTGAAACTATACTTGAGTCATAAGTATCCGAAGTGATAAAGGTAACAAAATATAAGTAAGAAAAATAAGCCAATTAAACATAACAACATTTTATAAGCCATTAATATTATTTTTGAGTGTTATTTTTTTATAGCTTCACGCTGCATCCCGCACATACCAACCCTGGTATGTGTACCCAAGTAGATGGAACCAGAGTTAAAGTCCACAAAGTAAAACGTAAGAAACTTTTGAAACTTTTTAAGAAACTTTTTTTTTAATTATTACAAAATAAATAATTCCCTTGGTTGCTGTGTAAGCTCGATAGGTTGCGGGTTCGATTCCCACCCGGAGGAATGATTTAATTTATTTCCATATCCCGGCTCTGACGCAATGTCTCGAATTTGGACAGCGACGAACAGAGTGTCCTAACATTAGGTTTTAACCTATGTACTATGCAGGATAACGCGTGAAGCTGCCTTTTAATTAACGGTGCAAAATATACTTTTTCTATTTTTAACTGCAATCGAGTTGATTTATTATCATCAGGGAAATCAAACGAAATTGAATATGATCCGTGAATTACGTAAAAATATCCGTCCGCAAATTGCACTTCCAATTATTTTCTACAATCAATTAGAAATATTTTGTTCAAGTGACTGCAAAAACTCGTTCACACTGAAACCTATCAATTTTAATAAATTATTATTTTATGGCAATTATTTCTTTACCTAAAAAAATTATATGTTAATATTTTTTATTATTGTTACTCTACGTGAAAAGTATTCCTATCTGTTGATGCTCACACGAGAAACTAATAATTGTTATAAAATTAGTGTAAATTATTATGCTGATAAAGCAACTGCCCAGTATCTCGCCCGCTCTTAAAAGCAGAGCTGTTTTTCGTGCCGTTTCTTGTAGGACTGACGAAACTGATATTTCTATATTAGTCAATTACTTGGTATTGCTTGGTATAAATATAGATTTAAATAAACAAAATTCAAATAGAATAAAGTCTATTTAATTTTATTTGCAGCCAGCCAACTCTGCAAGACACGACGAATACATAAAACAATTAGAAAGCTACTAAGAGAAAATCTATATATATATAAATACGTGAAGCAAAAACTTTGGAACCTTTTTTACGAAAATTACACGGACGGAGGAGCATGAAACTTGACATACTTATAGTTTATATAGCGAAGGAGTGCAGAATGATAGTATCTTTTTAAAAAAATACATTAAAAATATATAAAATTAATGAAATAAATGTTACACACACTACCATGGTTTAACATTCATGTTTATATAAAGTGACATATTCATACGTTGCTAGGACGCGTTTTTAATGCGTCAACGGGGACACTAGTAATACGAAGTGAAGCATTTCTTATTAGACAAATTAAAAGAAAAAACATACAATCAGACCGAAACCTTACTAGGAAATTATAGGCTGCAAATTAATTACTGGTGGCATTCTGCCCTCCGAGGACATCCGGATCAGCCTGATGTTTGGATGCTAAATTACGTTTATTAGTTGTGGTCTTGCAATACTTTCCACGAGCGCTATATTAAATTCCACCTCAATGAAGACGTGACGGCTATGCACTTGCGTTTATTAACTTGACGATCCTATTTGATAATATTATTAAATATAAACCTCTTTATTAAAAAACCGTATAGTATTTACCTTAATACATGCAATAAACAATTATTTTTATGCATATTAAATGAAACTATTTTAACCGGGTTATTCGCGTATATTTTGGTATTCAAAAATACATTTTTGGAAACCCGACGTTTCGAACACTACCGTTCCGTGGTAAATTTCCGTGGTCCGTGGTCACAAGTTAAGCCTACGCTATTGCGTTAACCGGACTATTGTCCGGTTAAAATAACTTCATTTAATATGTACACATATTAATCGCGAAAATCAAAGAGCTCATTAATTATTTTTATGTTTTAATTGCCTTGGAATGCTTATAAAAATTCAAAGAAAAGCTGGCTTTGATCTAAATTCTTAACTAATTGAACCTTCATATTTATTATACTGCTATATATGTATGCTATATTATGCTATATTTATATGTAGTGTGCAAAAATATATTTTACTGTGCATATAGATTAACAATATATTTTTACAAAATATTAGAAAATACAGCATGAAGTTTACATACTTTATTAAATGTATTCTAAAACTTCAGCCGGCGCTTGAGGACGAAATTTAAATTTCATCCAGTCGGGATAATAACAATATTTCTTATCATGCCCGAAAATACTTTACAATTATGACTTGTACAAAATAACCCTTTATAAATTGCATGTTGAAAAAAACTTAAAATTCGAAATGCTATTACAAAATTGAACACAAACTATTCTTATCAAAAATGTAATTTAACATTGTAAGCCACAACGTGTATTTAGATTGATATCAGTAGGTATGTCTCCCCAACAGTTCCCTAAGGAGCATTACCGACGGGATGAGAAGGGAATAAAAAATTGCCTAGCGACTCGGAGCAGCTGAGCCAGGCATGTGCATTCCTCGATGCAATTTGATAAATTATTCCGAATAGAACCTGATGAAATCGCCGTCTAAGGGGATTACATGGCGAAGCATCGTATAATATTTCCGTATAAGAAGATGGTTTTGTACTTTTTTTTGATTTATGAATGATGCACACAAGCAATTCAACAAATCTAAATTGGAGACAGAAATGCATGAATGAAATGTACAGAAGTAAAATTCAAAACAAAATAATTATTTTGAAGGAAAGTATATTTGTTCCTGCTTTTTTTGACATTATTAAATTTATTCATTTTTTGATATAATGATAATATTTTATAATAAATAAACTGACTTGTTATCTTCTATTGTATTTTTATTGTAGTTCGGAATAAATGTATAATCACGTCATATATAACGTCACAAGTTAAAACTATGCACTGTAAAAAAATGTTTCTATACTAGCCTTGGTGAAATAAAAAGCCGCGCTGGGTTTTATTTAATGTTTTATCTCTTCTGCGCAATGAAAACCACATGAAAGAGAATATATGCATGTTTGTATTTTCGCGTAATATTTATTTTTACTAACAATATTGTAACCAAGAGGCCATCCTGGGGTTGTAAGACAGCGTCTAATTGTGTTACTCGACGGTTGTTAATTCGATCTCTTAAGAGATTAATTATATTTATATTGTTTTCATTTCAATTTCCCTCCTTTGATTTTGCAAAATGCGGCGTTTAGTCGCCACCTCAACAAGCAACATCGCGAATTGAGGCAAAACGCATAAAGTGGAGTGTCTTAACACTGGGTTCTCTTTTCCTATCCTACTCTAATACAAATATAATAATAGCATTGTAATCCCAAATACGGCCACTTATGTACTTTTTTTTCAGTTTCCCGCTTTATCCCACATAGCAATTTATAACAGCATAATATTCAATTTAAGTCTAATAAAGAATCGACTACGAAGTGCATCTGATGGATATCGACATCTACTTAAAATAAATACATTATCATAACGAACTCATTGATTACATCGAGAATATATAAATGCCCTTACAATTAAAATTATCTAAAAGTGTTTTTTAATATTAATAAAAGAGGCATACCACGCGTTGCCATCCGCCAATCCACAAAATTTCTATCTATTTTGAATGAGCGTTATTGTAGAAAATATACAATTAATTAATTTATCATTACTCGGATCAAGTCAACATTAAATTTAAATTATAATGACGATTACTTGTTAACATACAAATGTGAAGTCATACCATTTTGACTCCACCATGTTGCTTTGCTATGCACGATGCAACGGAACCTACCTAAGGTTCCAATTTCTGACTGAAAAATTGATTAAAATATTTCCGATCGGTTGATTTTGTAAGAAGTGATCTAAAGGCATAAAATGTAAGATTTCAGCTATCTCACCTCACCAAATGTCACAAGAATATATTTTAATTTAATACATTATTACTCTCCAAAACCGACTCAGACGGATTCTTTAACTAAAAAAACATCGCTACCCTCAAAACATTGACAAAAATGATCGCTACATTCCCTCGCTTAATCACAAATTGATTATTTGGGGCGATAAACTCATCAGCCCTCTCCCTATAGTACTATCACGTATATACATGTGGGTATATTATGTTTGTTTCCACTTAAGGATGATCTTCTATCGTTATATAAAAATAACCAATATCTATATATAAGTACGTAAAGCAAAATCTTCAGATCCCTTTTTACGAAAGTTACGCGGACGAAAGAGCATGAAATTTGGCACACTTATAGTTTATATAAAGAAGGAGTGCAGAATGCTAACATTTTTTTTAAATAATGCATAATAAGTATATTAATATTAAATTAACAAAATATATGTTATGCAGATCCATGGCTTGACATCCATGTTTATACAAAGTAACATATACATTGCTAAAGTCAACGCGTTTTTAACGCGTCAACGGGGACACTCGTATATATTACTATGTCTTTCTTTTACTTCAAGGACTAATATATGTTAAGAGAAAACAATAGACTCATTGAATTTCCTGACATCAATTCGGGGACTCTTTATATTTTATATTATTTTCTTAATAGAAGCAGCTTCATGCTTTATCCTGCATAATATGGTAGTCGGAGAGAACCTAGTGTCAAGACACTCCGTTAGCCACTTTCCGACCGAATTCAAGACGTTACGTGTTACCAGAACAGAAATTGGAATATAATATAATAATTTTCACAACTGCGCCACAACTGCCTCATTTATACTTTACACTACAAGCATTTTACTTTTATAAATATTATTCTTTAGACACAGCTTCAAAATGTTGCTTTCTTTGTTTCGGCTGTGTTATTTGTCAGTCACTCAGTGAATAACAGAAGAGTTTTACATATACGATTTCTTTTACATAAAAAAAGACACCCTATCGTCATGGATCGATCAAATTTGTGATTTATAAAAAATAATAAGAAATATCATTTTGTTTAATAGAAATAAATAATGAACTCTCTTCTTGAAAGTACGAGTTGTTATTTCTAGAAATAAGTATTACAAAAAGAAATGGCTGCCGTAAATTTCGTTTTATTTACTCAATGTATATTGCACTCTCGCATTTATTGTTTTCCTCGTAGCACGTATCATTTTCTATAAAATTTTATTAGTATATGAAAATAAGCCATAAGTACGACATCTCTATTTCAATATACAAGAAGAGTCATAGAAACAATAATTTAAAACATCTTTATAGATTAAACTGGATTTTCCATATTCCATTCCATTGCATATATTTTACAATATGAAATATGCGATAAAAAAGTATAACATTTAGGTGTTTTACAAAAGATTTTTTGTGTAATAAAAGTAATAAATACTAAAAACAGATAAAAAAAAATGAAAATAATTCAAAAATACTACAAAAATTATACTATTTTAACCTATACCGAATAACGCCTGTCGTGGCGTAGAGGCACAAGCGTGCAACTGTAAACGCGACAGGTTGTAGGTTCGATTCCCACTTCAGGAAATGGAATTTTTAATTTCCTGGGTTTGGTGACACGGCAAAGTGCGGCGTTGAGTTCCGCCACTCAGCACGCAATGCCTCAATTCGGCGGAAAGTGGGGAACGGTGTGTCTTAACACTAGGTTCCCTCAGCCTACCCTGCTATATGCGGGATGTATCACGCTATAGCGTGAAACTATGTATATAATATTTTATTTGGATGGACATTACAAGTTTAACTTTATTTATAAAATAAAAAAGGATCACTAAAATGAAAAGTATTATAATCTAGAATAATATTATAAATCGAATTTATTAATACAAGGTGGAGTCAGCCCATATTTGGAAGTGTTTACGGATGAACGCCTTCTTGGAGCGCTGATTTTGCTATACGAATAGACAAGGAAAGAATTGACGGCTTGTTTTTTCCAGATAAATCAAATGAAAAGTACTCGTACCTATTTAATAGTAAATAAAATAAGTTATATTATATTAAAACTCAAATTCTTCGAAAAACGAAAATGTGTAAACTTTTTATACAATATGTTATCACCTAGATAATAAAAACACGTGCTGACTGCAATTCTAAATTATATTAGAATTCGGTTCCAATATATTTAATTTCATATCAGTCGTACCATACTCACTGTCTTATTGAGTGAAATGTTATTATGGATAATAAATGGTTAATGAGATCAATAATTACCTAAATATCTATATAATGTTTATCTGTTTATATAATATAAAAAAGAACAAATACTAAGACGCAGAAAATACAAACCGTTTTACAAAATCCCTTTAATTCAGCTGCCTTTTGCTCTGTTCTGAGGAACTGGCAATTGATTTGCATCGCGGACAAAGCACGGCGGGAGCCCGGAGGAATGCCGCGCAATTCTCTCATACTAAATCTAGGGATTAGAAGTCAAGTGAATGAAAGCGCAATTTAGTAGAATTCTTTTAATGAAATTGAAAACGGTAGGAATGCGCAAATTAAATAATCTTACAATGCCGTCCTCTTACACTAGTTAGATAGTATATTAGGCAGGAATACTTGTACTTTAGAATTTTAGTAACTGTTTATTTAATTATAATTCGTGTATTTCGTATTGATTAATCTCAGCAGGGTATTCTGTATCAAACTTATGAACTAACTTATTTAAAAATAAATATGCTTCGCTTAAAACGTCAACATAAATATTTTTTCTAGCCCGTATATTTTCCACTAATGAAAAAAAATGTTAATGAATTCTATGTCGTAAATAGATCTTAGTTTAATTAAAACTTGCAAGGTGCGGAGAAATACGTAAATATCTAATTGAATGAATTTTTCACTGCCATAGAACTTGGCTTTATTAAAGTCTTGAATAAAGGCGGCGAGAGGCAATCGTCTCCTCCATTTGCATTGCTGGGATAGGCACCGAAGCGCTCCCTGGCATCCACGAGAGGCATTCAACGTAAGAAAGCTGAAAGGACTTGCTTTACCCAGACATACTTAACTAAGAATTTTGATATTGGCGATAAAATATTATCATATTGGACCTAGCATTTTATGAAGCCGTAAATAATTTTACTTTAACATATATAATTCAAACGTAGGATTAGAGAATTCTATTTATACAGTTTCGTATAACGCGAACATCTAAAGTATAATTCCTAAGCTGACATTTAACGATTGGAGTCACGTAACGTGGTGGAAGATTTTACTTCAAGACATTTCGCTGTTCTTAGAAATTTATTTATTTACATTACTCAAGTTATCTAGGTTTTTACTGAATGTATTTGTATTTTATTATAATATTTTTTTTTATAGAAAATCACATATATCAAATGTTATATATAATATTTATTGTTAAAAACGATAAGAAAGAAATACCAAATATTTTGTGAAAAAAAAATACTTCTTGAGTTTACTTTCTTTATTTTATCTCAATGCCCAATTTTGCTAAGGCTTCACCAGCTGAGGCTCCAAAAAAGCATGCAGTCAGTTCTAATGAACAATTTACATATGTAAATTGTTCATTATAACTGACTGGTTATCGATATCGATAACCTTTTTTTTTTATCGTGAGGAAATCCCGATTGGGGACTCGGATAGGTTATGTGGGACTCCGGAACGGCAAACGTCGTCCGTACACCCACTTAAACCTCACGGTGCTCCTCCTCGCCGCCAATAGCCGAGGCCACGGGAACACCCCAATCTTCCATTTACCTCGACGGCGGCAGCCTGCAAGGCGCGTCGTGGAGTCAAGGGTGGTGGGTACCCACCACCTTTGGGCCCCACTACCACCAGGGCACAGAGGGCACCACCCACTCGACGGCCTGCTTGAAGTAGCGCGCAGGAGCGACCTGCACGCGGCTACTCGGGCCAGGACACTAGGCGATCAGCTTCCCCAAACTGATCGCCCTCTGACCTAATTAGGGCGGAAGCCGGCGGTCGTGTGCCACCCTCCGGCGACCCGGTCTCGTGCGGCGGATGGCAAGGTTGGAGGAGGCCTCCCTCGCCCTTCCCGCCGCCTCCTTCTCGAGCAACACTGCCTCTCAGAAGGAGCGCACCGCGTCCTTCTGCGAGGGAACGCTACCGACCATGGCCTTCACCACGGCTGGCAGGGAAAGATCATCCCCTATAACGTCGCGCAATGCACGACGTTCAGACGTCCAGGCTGGGCACACCTCTAAAGTGTGCTGGGCCGTCTCTTCGAGGCAGTCGTTGCAGTGGTGGCAGCGAGCGTCGGGCTCCCTCCCAGCGACCCGAAACAGGTATCTCCCGAAGCAACCGTGCCCCGAGAGAACCTGCGTGGTACGGAAGGTTAGGACGCCATGACGCCTACCTAACCACTGGCGGAACGAACGATACGAACAACAACAACAAAAACGAAAAAAATACGAACCGCCTCAATCGTCCTTCGGCCGGCGGATGGTATTGCCAGCCGGGACTCCCACTCTTCGTATGCGGCTACTCGCGCCTCCTCATGTGGTGCTGGCTTTGCCTGGTCCCCAGATGCCAAACTTCGGCGCCGACTATATCGACGCCAAAGTAATCGCATTTAGGTCCCACGGCAGGACTCCAGCCAGCACGCACGCCGCTTCACCGGAGATGGTCCTATACCCCCTGGTTTGCGCATTTTCGGGAAAGATATGTTTTTGAAATATTTTGTTTACAGCGATTTTTGGAGTGGATTGCAAAAATAGCAACTACAATATCACCAGTATTTATATTCGAAATTATTTTTTATTTAGTATTTGAAAATAAAACACAACTACCATAAGTTATTATTGTATAAAATTTGCTATTATCCGTGACTGATAGACAAAAGAAATTGCTTATAATGTTTTTAACATAAATTTATACATTTTATTGTCAATGACAAAGGTCTATAGTGGAGCTGACATGTTGTTATATGAAAGTAAAAAATGGTATGTCAATACATACCGTACTCATGTCGATGTCGGATCAACCTCCTTTGTCAGCAAAATATATTTAACATAGAATTCCGATTTTAGCGTATCAACCCCAAGTTGCCCACGAGATATGAAAATAACTCTAATGTTATCATAGGTAATTGGCTTTTAAGGAAATGTGTATTTTGTACATCGAAAATATCATATTAATTTTAATCGTACCTATTCGTTATTATCTATTTTATTAATATTTTTCTTTTTAATATTTTAGCTTTTCATCTTTTATAAGTATGGATACATACGTAAGATATAAATTAAATGTAATATTTTTATAAAAACTTTTATGATTTAGTAATATATTTGAATGAGGGAGTTAGAAGAAGTGTATCGTAAATTTTAAAAGTGCATATTTATATTGTTTACCAAACATAGAAAATATATTTATAACCAACCTCACATTCTGAATTCAATCTTAGCAATGTTTCATTTTTATCTAAACAAAATTATTTTTTTAAGTAAATAAATAAATAAATCCAAGACACTTTCCTACCTAACAAATCTCCTTTAGTAAGTTCCTGTCCTAGGTGTTGTTAGTCTTACCACAATCACTAATCAACGGATTTAGGCAGTATCCCGCATAGTATGGTACTGGGTGAACAGAGAGGATAGTATATCAGTTCCACCAGAAACCGAGAAACATACCGTTTACTCGTAGTGAAACTCAATGCCATGCTTTATCTTTCCAGAGTAAGTGTAAATTATTTATATACATTTATTCTCTCGAGTGCGGATTGAATCTGCAATCATCGTGTTTACAGTTAGATGCTGCCTCTCTACACCATGGGTGACTTCACGATGGATTTTTATTGAAAATCTAGAATATTTTAATTTTTTTTTTGAAAATAACACAATTTACACACAAACTTAATTTTTATATGATTTACTTCTAATTAATTCTGACTAGAAACATTATTTTTTGGCCGGATATCTCCTTATCCCTCTATCTCTATCTAAAGTCTCTTTTACACCACAAATAAAGCTTCACAACAAAACAATTACGCAAAGCTTTCACAAACAAGTGAAAAGTAAAATACGAAAACAGTATAAACCGATGATGACAGCGATATTCATCTGCATAATTGTTAAGTGTTTTCGCTTTTTTAACCCCAAGCTTCTCTTTTATTCAACACAGTTAAGGTAATGTTACAATAAATACCATCGGAGACAAGTTTTCTATTTGTTTTGTATTCGATTATCTCAGTACTTATGTATGTTTTTGACGCTAATTTGAATACGTCAACAAAATTCGATGTCTCTACGTTATATTAAAACATATCTACTTGTTGTCTTATAGAGAGGTACGCAGAAAATTCCTGATACTATGATTTCCCATTTATATTTATTTTTTATTATATATTATATATGTATTTCCGCCGAATTGAGGCATTGCTGAGTGGCGGAACTCAACGCCGCACCTTGCCTTGTCACCAAATCCTTACATTTCCTGGAGTGGTAACCCACAACCTGTTGCGTTTACAGTCGCACGCTTGTGTCTCTGCGCCATGATATGCCTCAATTCGGCGGAAAGTAAGGAACGAAGTTGTTGAAAGAGAACGGAGTGTCTTAACATATAAAAAGTGTCTTAAATATATGTTTTTTTTTTCAATTTATTAATACTATTCTTTTACGTGATAATTAAGGTTCTATAAATCATTTGTTTCATATAAGATGATAAAGCTCGAAATTACATATAGTGCACGTAATAGAATACGTCTTCCATAAAATTTACGTGCTACGTGCTCTGTTTCGAAGTTGTTTCCACGTATGCTGCTTACTGAAAATAATATGAATTTCATACATAAGTTACTTCACTAATTTGTGCTTCATTGTGGGAGCCGGCTTTACAAAATAATCTGCTTTATGAAACAATGCAGTTTGGAATCTTTTAAAGTTAAATTGTTTCATGTGACAATATACAGCTACCTACGCCTTACAATTTTGTAAATCGTAATACAAGAAAAAAGATCGAATATGGCGCAGTTGGGACAAATATCTGTCAACACGATGGTTGCACGATCAAAAACCACTCGAGTACATATTTATTTTAAATTTATGTCGACTTGTGTTTAGTTGTACCAATAAGTAAGTTGTAAGCATACTGATTGCTACAAAATAGGAACAAATATTGTTCTGTTAGTTCAAAGAGTAAATTTACTTATTAGGATATTTTATGCGATGACCAATCAAATTTTACAACGCTTTTATGTCCAGACATCTCCTGTGCCGTATATGCAGAATCTAAAAGAAAGTTATTTAGTGCTCCACTTTCGCCTATTTAGGAATATAAAATATTGACAGTTAACATACATACATAATTTCAGTAACTATAATACAATTTCTACTCGTTCATAGTATATAAAACAAGTAGCTAAGTAGCATCCAATCTGCGGAAAAGAATGGAAGTATCATGTTAGCGACATAGAGCTCTGTAAAAACCTGATTTGAGCTACAACACTCAAAATATTAGAGAATCTTATTATTAAAAAAACAATTAGTGAACAATGCTTAATTTGAACACTTTAAATCATTATAACGTCGCATAACAGACTGTTAATCGCTACCTTCAATTTAAGTTAATTGGAGCTGTAATTGTACGCGCCGGGGCGGCAATAAAAAGAAAATATTTTCCGCCCAAACATTGTCAGGCACTTATTAGTACCCTTTCTACGCTCCCATTACTAGTGACTTACGGCTTACGTAATTACTAAGTATACATACTTAGCTTCACGCTGTATCACGCATATAGCAGGGTAGATAGAGGGAGCCTAGTGTTAAGACACTCCGTTCCCCACTTTCCGCCGAATTGAGGCATTGCGTTCCGAGTGGCGGAACTCATAGCCGCGCTTTGCCTTGTTACCAATCCCAGAAAATGAAAAAATCCATTTCCTGGAGCGGGTATCGAACCCATAACCTGTCGCGTTAGTGCCTCTGCGCCACTACAGTACTACACTACATATATACCGCCTACATGGTAGTTGCGCTTTCGAATACTAAATTATGAAAAATAATGATATTTTATCTAATACTGTCGGAAATTTCTAAGAAAAGAGGAAACGAACTAATTTGTCACAAAGTTTGTCCAGTGCAGCCCATAAACTCATCGTATGTTGTCTGGACATAATAAATTATTTCTTGGAAATACATCAGTTGAATTAGCAGCGAGTCTATATTTATATAAATCGATACCTATTGTTGTTTACGTTGTATAGAATTGTTTTTGGTAATAGGTAAATTTGTTATAATTAAAATTAAGTTTAGTATGTATAGTGTTCTTAAAATTCCAGACCAAATTATAAGGTATACAAATTTTATAATTTTCACAGCTATTTATTCAAAATTGGTTGATCCAAGTGCACTTCTAGGGTGAAATTCATGCATTTTTCATAAACCAACTTAAAATAATTGCCACCAACAAATTCATTCAACGGAATAATCTAATTAGTAAAACGTAGGCGCTGACCAAAAAGAAAATAGAGGGAGATTATTATCATTCTGGCGAGACGATGCAAGACTGTCACAGCGTTAATAGGCTATTCTGAGCCTTTTCTACGGCTTACTGAAAGGGTAGCCAGTTTTTCGCTTCGTTAACAAGATGACGCATTCCATCTACATACGTAGGCATACTATACGTATTATATGTTCATGTCTATCTAATGTGTTCCTAAGTTGTTTTATTTAAATACGTACAGAACTCAATCTTACTGTCCATTCATCCACTGATTTTTCTAATAATATGAATGAGTCATTTTCATTTCCTGGGTTTGGTAAAGCGTGCCGTTCAGTTCCACCACTCAGCATGCAATACCTCAATTCGTCGGAAAGTGGGGAACGAATCTTAACACTAGGTTCTCAGGTTCCCTCTTCCTACCCTGCTATATGCGGGATACAGCGTGAAGCTAAAAAAATTAATTGGGTATGAACTGATATCAATTTATATTTTTTTGCTATCAAGAAGTTTTCACCATTCAATATTTTAAGGTAAGTATGTGAAGGAAAATCGATTGCCCCTTTTTTACCAAAATGATGCAGACGAAAAAGTTAACATACATTAAAAATCATTTTTTTATGATAAATATTGTAAGAAACAATGTTAAATGCACTACAACTAATATCTTTACTAAAGCACTTAGTCTTAACCAAATACGTAATAAATATGAAAAAAATATTCTATTAAAATTTCCAAATATTCTACCTTAAAAGTAGCAAAATATACGTTCAGTAACTAATAGGTCGTATCAACTGGTTCGCGGTGCCATAAATCAACAAAATGAGGTCTCTAAGGACGCTGCGTCAAACATGGTTATCAGTCATTCCTCACCTCACGTGCCCTCGAAATTCTGCTTATTATCTGCCATCTATAATCCCAATTGCGCTCAGGGAGAACGCAGACAAGTTCATTATCCAGTAAATATCCAGTATATACAGTATGAACACTGTTGCAAAATCATGAAATACGTTAATTATTTTCACAATAATGTTTGAGATTTTGACGATCACATTTTGAACATCGTCTCTATACAACCGGAAATAGTGCAAAGGTAAGTTAAGTAGAGTAAACATAGTATGAATATATGTTCATAGTATAGCCTGTTAGCTCTCTCCGGTAGTAGCACCCAGTAGTATTCATTATAAACGCGAGATACTTATGTGTATATATTTTTTATATCGAGATCATTAATGGACCTATGGACTTAGAAAATCAATTGCTTACATGAATGGATGCAATTCTCGTTCGCTGTAGCAGGCAAAGAGAAGACCTATATACAACTTTGGACGTCTTAAGGTGGATGGATAACAGCGATGATTCTAAAAAATAAATTATCTAAAATTTAACGCCTGTCGTGGCGCAGACGCACAAGCGTGCGATTGTAAACGCGACAGATTGTGGGTTCGATTTGGGAATCGAGTGGGCTCCAGGAAGTGTGAACGTTTAGTATTTTCATTTCCTGGGTTTGGTAACACGGCAAAGCGCGGCGTTGAGTTTCGCCACTCAGCACGCAATGTGAAGCTAATCTGTGTATGTCTGTTATGTGATATTAACCTAACCGTGCTACGGTAACTTTCGGAAAGTTTAGTAGCAGCTATGTTAGCAATAACAAAAATATCATTGTAATATATATATATCGTAAGAATTGGCATACCTGTATTTTTGAAATAAGAAGTTAGTAGATGTCTGTCAATAAAATGGTAAATTTGAATTGATTTGTTCGGTATGTCCAACCAAATAGCATATAATTACATACCTGTTTTCTGACAAAATTACATCAAATATATGTATTTATAATGTATATGTCGATCGCTATACGTTTGTTAATATCCGGAGCCACATCTCAATATCCGCTCCATCTGTCAATGTTACACATATAGTATAGTGTAATATGTAATTCATATTACACGTGACGACTTGAAGCTAATGATTGGAATAAGATCGTAGATTTCGGCGTATCTCGGTCCAATATTGTGTAAACAGAATTCTAGCCACTTATATTCTATACATCATGACTTGCTATGTTATATACATGTAATATATATTTCGGGCGTCTTAAACTGATAAGCATTAACTTGAACGAACTGAACGCCTGTCGTGGCGCAAAGGCACAAACGTGCGACTGTAAACGCGACAGGTTGTGGGTTCGATTCCCACTCCAGGAAATGTAAAATTTATTATTTTCATTTATTGGGTTTGGTAACAAGGCAAAGCGCGGCGTTGATTTCCGCCACTCAACACGCAATGCCTCAATTCGGCGAAAAGGCAACGGAATTGTTGAAAGAGAATGGAGTGTCTTAACACTAGGCTCTCTGGTTCCCTCTGCCTACCCTGCTATATGGAGGATATAGCGTGAAGTTTAAAAAAATAATTATTAAGTTCTTATTTTTAACTGATTTTGCTATAAATTGCCGCAAGGTCCTTACTATATATTAGATTAGAAAATTTAATGTTTTTTGGTATGTTCTTATTCATATTTATTGTCTGCGTAACAACGCATTAATATTTGTAATATTTGAGCTAACAAGCATGTTAGCTCTAATATTATACTTTCTAAAATTCTATATTAAAATTCTAAATTCTATATTTCTAAAATACTATATTTAAATCTAAATATTAATACACTTTTATGTGTTCGATATTGGATGTACCACCCAACAGCTACGTTGAGTTTGAAAGGAAGGTAAAGGTACAGCGTGAATAAATTCCTGTTTTTCCTACTGCTGCGAAAAAGAAGAGATAAAAAATATTATTTTATCTTGATTTATTATGAAAATAAAGAAACGTGAGTATATACGTATAATGAATACAAGAAATCGTGGAATGCCAAAAAAGAAAGACGTACATATTTTCGACAGTCACGGCGTACGTGATGTTACTAACAAATGAAAAGAAAGTACAACCAGTAGTAAAGACACGTCCCACAGAACTTACACAAATACACAAAAGGGTTTCGCTTGCCAATTTGAGGGCTTTTAATTTTAAACTACGAATCTAGGAATGATGTAGAACAAAGAGTTCAGATAAAAGTCACTATGCATTTAGTTTTGTAAAACTAAGATTGTCTACTAAATATTATAGCATTTCCACTTATTTGTCTTTTTCTATTTTCGTATTTTATTATATGTTAAAGCGTATTACTTGGCTAATATGTTACTTGCTATAAAAATCCCTTTGAAAGTAAAAGCAAAGAATTTATTTCTATTATTTATAGATCTTAAGCTAAGATCTTAATTCGAAGTCTGTCCACGCAAGTTCAAGAGTCAGGGGCTTCGTACTAAAATGGCTGGGATCACAGTGGCAAAGGACGTAACCGCTTCATTCGTCTATTTTTCTCATTCTCTTGTGTTAAACGGGGTCGTGGGCGTCGGTGATCACTTACCATCGGATGACCCGAACGCTCGTTTGCCTTGTCCCTTTCCATAAAACAAAAAGAGTAACCGGGGGCAGCTCGTTTTTCGCGTTTTGTATTAGTCTTTTGATTGCGTCGTAATAGGCGCAGTTGTCAGTGTTTCTCGAAATTGCTACGACCGCATAGTATTTATCAAGATACACTCGTAGCTCCTTCGATTCGTATGAGCACACATGCCTTAAATCGCTTCAAAGTTGTTTCTTAGGACTTCGTCCACTATAAATGCCAGTTACACTAGATACTTGGTATTGAAGTTACCGCCTGAGGAGGGTGACTAAAATAAGAGCGTAAAGAGGATCGTTTAGGGATAGTGACGTCATGGCGCATGCTAGATATTGTCACAGTGAACATACTGTCCCGAAGACAGCTGGTATATTAAACTACAGAACTCACAGGTGGCGTATCTGATAAGATATATACCATTATCATACGAAGGTGTGTTCAAGAAGTTCGTCTCAGGTGTAGAACAAACTAACAAATATGGTGGTTTTTACACTATTACACATCCAGATCGAGGTTAACAAGATTTGAAGATTTTGGAGAGTACCTGTAAAGGTTTAAACTAAGAGATTCTACGAGCTGCAAATGCAATTAAGACACACCTGAGTTGGTACTGCATATATTATTTCAAAGGTTACATAGCTAGACTATGTTTCTTAAGTGATTGTGAGATTAAACATTTAACTGTAAATGGTACTTGTTCTATTAGAGAAAGCTTGAAGAAAAAAGCACATGTTTTTTTTTATGTCTTATTCGGTACCAAGTAGGTAATTTTGTTTTTTAAATTAGTTTTAAGACACTGTTCTCTTTTCAACATTTTCGTTCCCCACTTTTGCGGAATTGAGGCATTACGTGGTGAGTGGCGGACCTCAACGCCGTACGTAGATAATGCTAGAATACGTTAAATAGCTTTAGTGGTCACATGTGTACGCAATTTTTAAATTGTTGTCTAACAATAATTTTGATGCGTAACACTTACTTGTATTTTGATACTTACTTTCCTTAATATAAAACCAATCTTTGCATAGTAAATTAAATATTTTTCAGGTGGAACATTTCATACTAAAAAAAGCCAAAGGGAAAATATCAAAGTAACGCATAATATATTTCAAAATAGCAACGATTTCCTGTAAAGGTCACGACATTTGACTATCGTCGACAGTCGACATTATTAGCCCTGTACGCGAGAAATATAACAATTCCAAAGAAGGTACATTTACAAAGTTTTGATATGTTTTAAAAATATGACTAAGCGTTCTCTTGTTTTCAGCATTGTGCTGAAAACAAGAGCACGCTTATTATGAATTATGAATTACCTATTGGTAACATAATATAAGTACATTGAGACAGGTTTTGTTAAAAAAGAAAATTTGACATGACGGTTTCATCACCACATAAAGACGAATGAAAAGATAATTTTATTTTAATAAAAACAAAAAACAATGGATAATTGAATATTGTTTCTTATTTATTTATTATATAAATCGTATCCAAAATATTAACCTATGAGTTAAATAATATAGTTGTGTACACGGGTAATTGGAATTTAATATCTGGTTATGTAATCCCGAAAATCTCTAAAATATATAACAATTACAGGAAATTTAAAGGATAATACGTATACGGTATATAAAATAGCAAAACCTATATGCCAAGTCGATTATTTTGCACATTTCTATAGAATTATTTACCAAAAAATTGAGTCCTGAATACATAAAACCCGAAAGTATTTTCAATGAAAAATCTATAACATCTTTCATATCCATATATTCAGATTTAACTGTATAATATCTTACATACTCGGGTCGCAGAAACTAAGAGGGTTCGGTCCAGGACCGGACCTTCATAACTGAGACGAATTTTACGAAAGGGGGTGTAAATTAGGGTCCCAAATACCTCTTTATAGAGATTGCCTGCCTGTCCGCTTAGGGAGCCAGTCACGTAATAATATTGTGGTCGACCTAATCGCTGGAATTTGCTGTATCGGTATAGTATTTACTTAATGCCTACCTATGGAAAGTTTATACCGTCACTTCTAATAATGTGTGGAGTTTGAGGGTGGTTTTCGTTCAGGCGCCTTGTTCTGTTTTGTTAAGTATGGTAATGTAGACTCGTAGGACGTTTAGTTTATGTTTTGGAGGCTGGAAATCTTTATACTAAAATAATTCATATCTTTGTTGACCATTCAATAGATCGAACTAAATTTTCAAAGTAATTAAAGTTTAACGTAGAAATTTCCCTTGTAAAGAAATTTATCTTGTTAATTGTCAATATTTTTTTAAAGCTTCACGCTGTATCCCGCACATAGCAGGTATGCAAAGGGAACCGGAGAACCTAGTGTGAAGACACTCCGTTCTCATTTAACATTTCTGTTCCCTACTTTCGGCCGAATTAAGGCATTGCGTGCTGAGTGATGGAACTCAACACCGCGCTTTGCGTAAGCAGAGCGAGGAAATTCATTTGAGGTCATTTTCGGGAGTGGGAATCGAAGGCATAACCTGTCACGCTTACAGTCACACGCTGGTCCCTCTGTGGTACGACAGGCCTCAATACTCGTAAATAAAATATAAACATTTGGATTTTGAACCAGAAATTATATAAGACACAAACTGATGATACAAAATAGACACTTTATACAAGGCAATTTACAGAATAAAATGTTGAGGAGGTAATGATGATGATGAGGATGATGAGGAGTTACTCCATTCTCCACTTTTTGCTTCTACTTGATACGGAAGTAAATATCGTCGTTATCTTTGACCAAGCCGTAAATATATAACAAATATATTTTTTACAAACACAGTTCTCATGAAGTGCATGCAGTTAGATTTTTACTGTTTGTAAAAAAAGTATTACTATTAAATATTTGTACCTACCGTTTACTCAATTCGGCGGAAAGTGGGGAACGGAATTGTTGAAAGAGAATGGAGTGTCTTAACACTAGGTTCTCTGGTTCCCTCTGCCTATCCTGCTATATGCGGGTTACAGCGTGAAGTTAAAAAAAAAATTTAACAGAAATATCTACTTGAAATAGGTTGAAAATACCTTCGACATATAGTCAATAATAATATAAAGGCCTGCTTGTGAGCTTTATGAAAATACATTTCGTTACAAAGGCATTTATTATAAAAATGTAGTACTTTTACATTTTTATAAAAAATAACTTTTTGGATTTTCTTTAATATATTATTAATTTATAAGATTTTTACAACTTTTTCAATAATGATCTTCTATCAATTTATAACAATATATTATTTTATTGTGATAATACCATAAGTAAGTGAAAGCTTTGTAATAAAGCCCAAGGCCTGTTATTATTTACATAATTTCTTAAATATTTTCAAGCCTCTTTGCTTTAAAAAACCTCCACCTATCAATTTATAACAAAGAAAGGAAGCAACTTCAGGATTAATACGTAGGTATATAAAACATCTGTTTCATTTCACACATTCATTAGATCCGGTACTCAAGGTACAAAATAGGTACAATAGGAAAAATACGAAACACTAGAACACCGAAGAATAAAGCGATTGCCATTTTTTTGTATTACCTTCTGTTTTCTCACATATAAGCTCTACTTTTTGAAAGCTGCCCGTTATACCGAGGCAAGGGTTTACTCTAAATTGACCATTCAGCCAGTTTCAGAAACACTTCATCGTTATTTTGCAGGAAATAAAATTGATTGGCCTCGTTTATCGTACAAAATTTTTTGTAAGTAATAAAAAATAAATATTTAGGCAAAACATTTTCTATTATCATTTTGTTAAATATTTTAGTACCTCGATGAAAGAAATCTTGTGTTTTCAGCACTTTCGAGGTTAATTTATTGAAAGCTAAGATCACCTTAGTTAACTTAGATAAAAATTAAACATTACTTAAAAATTATATAGAAAAAAATATTTTTTTTATTTTCCTGTAGAATATATAAAAAAAAATATAGACCAGTGTTTGGTCACGCAATAATACGCACGCCAGATACTAACAAGGTTAAAACTACATCTGCAAAAATGCAAATACATCATGTAGGTATATAAAAATTACATAGGCATGCGACGATTGCAGTGCAATAGTGCTTCTAACTTAAAATATAACATAAATTTAGCCTTAGCTCATTTATGCAACAGTGCTATAGTATTTTATCAGGCGCTTATCAACAAAATCTACTTTGCTGCGATTCTTTTGTTAATATAACTCTCAAAATACATAATTTATTTATTAAACCATTTAAATTTAAGAATATACTATATAAGTCAATGTTGCAAGGAAGACAAACATAAATGTTTTAGAAAACCTGCATTTTCAACAGCTGATTTTTTTATTTTTGTATGTATGTAGCTATACCTATAGATAAATAAATGTTAGTTGCCCACTACATAGTGTGTATTGAGTTACGTTACAGAGTGATAATAATTCTAGTCGCGTGTTGGTTGACGGATGGTCTCAGCAATGTGAATGTAGGATTAATGGTGGCGTGGACGTACCAAGTCCGGAACGGATTTCTGTCAAAGCTGTCAACAACACGTGTAGATCTTTGCTCTTTCGCTTTCGCTACTTATGTTCTGTTAGGATTGTTGAGTAAATATTGCTTCATATTTATGTCCTGTAAACATTGAGGAAACATTCGCTTATGTGTTGCATTTTGTTTTAAAGTTTTGGTAATTTTTTAACTATATTTATATATATATTGCGCACTTCTTACCTATATTTATATGAAAAGTATTAAATTTTGTTATTGTCATGTTACAGTTGTTCCATTCAGTGAAAAAATATAGTTTTAAAGTTAAGCAACACATAAAATTAAATTAAATTCACTATGAAATCGGATTAGAGCATTGATGCTTTATGTTAGATTCAAAAATGTATTTCCAGCTCGACTACTACTAGTGTACATCGTTTATGTGCCGACTATTTAGGGCGATCAATCCATTCTCTCATCCATCTACCCGTCACTAGTCTTAGTGCTAGCTTGGAGTTTGATGCTACCTAACTGATTTATGAAGCAGGCAGATGCTCGATTTAACCGCACAGTAGTTACACGATTTCATTACGCTACCATAAATTATTCTCTTGACATTTTGATTCTGCGGTTTATTTACCCTTTAAGTTTGGATTGAAAGTTTATTAATTAATCTTTATGATAGATAATTAGAGCATAAGTAATGCGGGTATATGGTTACTACTTACTAGTTAGCAACACTAATACATTCATTATAAATGCTTATTTCCAAACTGTTGTTTTCTTTGGAGTCTGCAAAATTTAGTTCAAGAAATTTAGTTGTTAATACTAAGTTGGGTTTACACCACTATTATTTACAACATGTTATCAAAATGAATTAGAAAAATGTTTTTGTTATTTGAAGTAGTAATATGATGATTATCATAGTTTATTGTAGTAATAAAGATATAATTTGTCAATCGTCATGAGGCATGTAAATCCGAATCCCAACAATCCTACCAAATTCTTTGCATTTAAAATAATTGCGTTTCTCTATTGTCTCTAGAATACCAGTTACTTGCCATATAACGATAAAGGTAAGTAAATACATAATCACAAATAAGTTTAAAAAAGAATCTAAAAGGAACCCGCCTATAATTATGCACTCATATCCTAGTCAAGTATAAACTATGAAAATTTTATTGCCATCGAAACCAAAGACGTGAGCACATATTAAAACAACTGAGTCGACAAGAGATCGATCAATACAGCAAAATTTTCTTACATAAATTCAATTTATTCTAACAAGTGATCGACTAAAAGCATATTAAAGATTGCTGTTATTACCTCTAGCACCTTTTTTTCGTAAAATTATTTATTGTATGCTGCCATCTACCAGACTACTATAAGACTACCAATTGCACGTTCATATCACGCTGCTTTCTCCATGCCTGTAACTTAATGTTTATGAAACATCATAGATGGCATTTCTAAGCATGTCTATCATGATTTGTTAATAAAAGGGTTTTATAAATATTATATATTAATACATATCGGTGAATAGAAAACACTTCAGCTTTATTTTTAAAATAGATAATAAAAAAATACTATGATTAAATAAATTTGAACTGTAATAATATTTTAGATAAAAATGAATGTAAAATTAACTTAATAGATATTAATAATTAATTTTAAAACAAATAATTTGACCTGTGATAGACATCTATCACAGGTCAAATTATTTGAAATTGCTGGAAAATTATAAAGAACATTAACAAAAACAACAATAATTTATTTTCAATATTTATATGATGTATATGTTTGTTCAATTCAAACATAATATATTACTATTAACAAAGATGATCAGTATGAAAAATATCTAATACTTGTCAAAGTTTATTTAAATTAAGGTAATATGTTATAAAATTATTTTCATGGTATCATGTGATCTCAGTGAGCACTCTATCAGTATACTCTTTATTAATAGAAATAAATAATATATTAAATATCACTGTTCCTTTAGTATCATATTGATAAGAATATAGTAGAGATAATAATATCTTTTATTGATCAATTCCGTACAAGTCCCATACATTTCAGCTCAGCAGTTATCATCCTGAATGCCATACTTTTAAAACGTCTTTCACATTTTTCTGTAAATAGAATTATTTAAATATACACATATTGGTTAATACTTCTCGCATGGAATTACTCTTCAGGGTCCAGATATCTCTTTGTTCATAGTTTATAGTTCATACTGTTTATTTATCATCAAGCTATTTGAATAGTAAGTTTACCTGACATTAGAAAAACTTTATCAAGCACTTCTTAATACATTGATGAAAATTTTACTTTTTAAAAGTCAATATATAACATAGATTTAGAAATGAAATGATGCACTGAAATTAGAATGAATAAAGCACAATTATCGATATTTCACTTTTATATTAACTATATTTAAGTAAAAATATCACGTGTATTGGCAGAGATTAGAGAGGCAAACGCTGCCTACATGTACAACGCTGAACTACTCCGCTAAGTACTAACTACGTCGGTTCATATTTTCACATTTTGCTACCAGATGGCAGTAAATACAAAAAAGAAAAAGAAGTTAAAGAAAAGTAAAACCAAAGCTATTTAATTCAACATTACAATAAAATAGTATTCAAAATTTAACGATAATAATATAGATTCCTAAAATGAGGTAGTACCTAACTGCTATTTTAAACTAGTCTCTAACATATCATATTAAAAATCAAACGCAGTTGAGCCTTAAGATCTTGTTTTTTAATAAGTTCTATTCTATCTAGTTCAATCGTTTAATAATTTTCGGACTATAAATATTTATAATTGATGTATACACAACATAAAGGGTTAGTAATGAAAAAATATTTACAGAAGGGCTAGTTAATAATATCTGCCATCTGGTTTCTGGGATACTCGTTACAGTTATAACAATTAATTGACATATGAATGTCAATTTTATTGACATTGACATTCGCATGACATGCTAGCTTTGACATGCTACCTGTTTTCCCAGAAATTATTTAATAAATAAAGGACTGATTGATTGACAAATATATTGTAAACTATATACTGTATATTACGATACTAAAGTGTTGAATTACGAAACTGTTACTAAAAAGGCTCGTACAGAAATGTGAATATTTTGTAATTATTTGATAAAAGATACTTTATACAGTTAATACTTAAATGTGTGTATCTAATAAAAAAATTCTACAAATTCGCAATGGTGTTGACAGCGAACGAATTGGATAGCGAGATGGTCTCTGGATATGAGGTATAATTTATTTCAATATTAATAACCTATAAGATATAATTGGTTATAATTGCTCAATAAGAATTCTGCTTCACAACTCTTACTCTGAGTATACATACTCAGTTCGATATAGCAAACAATTTTTCTGAGTTTTTTATAAAAAATATAAGCCAAATTATAGAACTGCAAAAATTTATCTCATTGCTCGCAGCCTTTAATTGTAATTCTTAACTATAGTAATACAAGATAAGTTTTTGCTTATCTATAGTTTGTCTTATTTTTTTAAAATGTGTTATACAGTTTGTTATTATTTATAGATAAATATAAAAATATTGGAAAATTAAATTAAACAAAACTTCAAAGAAACCTTTATTCAGAGTCACCTTATGCTCACTAAAGTTTCACACTGAACTTATCTCATACAAACCATTTATTAATAATTATGCAATGTTACCCTCACCCATGTTATGATTCTTTATTTTACGACAAAATTATACAATACTTCCATAATTAATACAATTAATTGTTATTAAGTAAATCATTTACTTTGTAACGAAATAAAACATTTGTTTGAATTTTATTTATAAATGATTTTATATATTGTTAAATTATATTATATATACTATTCATTAATTCTTACTGTGGAATTATTTTTTCTGTAATTTATATATACATATATGTTTAAAGAAGATATAAGATTGCAATTGTTTCACATTTGTTGAATTCAAAAAATCTAAATAATTGATAAAATTTACTCAAAAATAGATTGTATAGAAAGTAGTTGTATGTATGTTTAACAAACATCTATTGAAGTAAAATTTGTGGTGCCTTTATTGCGACTCAAAGATGATGTATCCTAAGAATGCTTGTCCCAAATATTTGTAAGAGCTAAACATAGTTAAAAACTTAAAATAAAATTGCACATAAGGATTTATAATGCCTTATAGAATATATTTGGTGTTTCCCAAAGTTTGAATGATGATGAATTTCAATGGTGTTGTTATAGTTTCTTTTAATTTGTTATTGAATTAAACACATAAATTAATTGAAAATAATATAAATGTAAAATGGAAAATTGAAATTAAGTATACACTTAATTTTAAAAGTATACAAAAGTGAGTGCGTGAGCTGCTAGTGAATGCTAAAATAATTCTTCAATTATATATTTAATAAAATTCTTCCAATATTTTTGCAGAGACCTTATGTGAATCTCCAGCTTCAAATTTGATGATGTGTAACTTCAAAATTTTAATAAATGATTTTGAAAGACTACAAGTCCAGTAGTCTGCTTTGAAACCTTTTGCAGAAAACAGTTCATTTCAGTTCAGTTCTCACTTTAAACAGGCATTGTTGTGTTTGTAATTGACTAATATAAATCAATAACCTATCAATATAACACTAATATCAAGTAACAAGGCAAAGGTGAGGCTGAATTCCGCCACTCAGCACGCGATGCCTCAATCTTTTGGCGGAAAGTAAACGGAGGTCTTACACGTCGGTTAAAAAACAAGAACTAATAATAAGGGGATTTCAAACATTCCTTATCGGTCCACTATATATGTATATGTATGAAATTAGAAATATATTAAAATAATTCTTTAAATCCATTTATATATATATAAATTATGTTCGACAGGAGCACGGCTCCGTAGAAGTGAGTCACGGACGTATCTCGTTGCACGTGAGCAGCTGGTGCGGCACGTGCTCGTCGTCAGCGGGGAACTGGTAGGTATCGCTTAGCGCAGTAGCTCGCGTGTGACTCGCGGCGCCTGACCGACGACTGTACTCCGCGCGCAGGACTCCCCGACTGACGTGGGCGAGCACTCGTACGCGCGAGCGCGGGCGCGTCGCCAACTCGCAGATGCGCGTGCTGCTTCGCGCCCGCTCCGCCCTGCTCCCGAAGGCCCGGGCACCGCTCGACGACGCGGACGAGCCCATCGACGTCGACACCGTGCCGCGCGCCCTCCCTCGCCTGCCCTGCGACGACTCCAGCCCCGGAGACCCTGACGGTCACGACACGGCGACGACGACCGCGACGAGGGCGACTGGGAGGAGAGGCTCGTCGCGCTTGCGCCCTCCGTCGCGCACGCGCGCCTGCCTCCGCCGCGCCTCCCGCCGAGCTGCGCGACCTGGGTGGCTGGAGCGCCTGGCGGGCGGCGGTGGGGCGCGGGCGCTGGCGCGTGAGGGCGCGGCCGCTACGGCGGGTGAAAGAAAGCTGCGACGCGCGCTCGCGCCGCACCAAGGGCGGCGGCGGCGCGGCGTGGCTGCACGCGGCGCTGTCGGCGGGCCTGCCGAGGACGCTGGCGCCGCCTCTACGCCGCCGAGGTGGCGGCGAGCTGGGTGGCGTCAGGTGCCGCGCCTCGCGGAGCGTCTGCCGGCGCTGCACGTGCCGGCGGGCCCCGCGCGACCCGCTGGCAGCCAGGGGCCGCCGCGCAGCCGGCGCGCCCGGCCCGTGGCTGGCGTGGCGCCATGGGTGCGCGGCGGAGGACGCGCGCTGCGGCGGCTGGGCGCGCTGGTGCGGCGCGCGGGCGCTGTGCGGGCGCGGCGGCGGGCGGGGCATCGCGCGGACGCGGAGCCCGAGCGCTGGTGCGCGTCGCTGGCGCGGGAGGCGCTGCGCGGCGCTGGCCGACGGGTGGCGGAGGCAGGCGGCGGCCGGTGCGGTGGTGGGCGGCGCGGCGCGCGGGCGCGGCGCTGGCGGCGGCCGGCGGCGGCGGGCGCGCGCGCGCTCGCGCCTGTTGCCGGCGCCGCCGCGCTGCTGATTTATGGAGGGCCCGCGCGACGCGCCTGAGGACGTGCTGGCGGAGGTGATACGCCGCTGCTGGCGGTGGTGGGCGGCGGCGCGGCGCAGTGCTGAGCGGCGCGGCGGCGGCGTTGGCGGCGGGCGCGGCGTCCCGGCGCGTGCTGGTGGTGGCGGGCGCGGACGACGCGCTGCGGTTGCCGCCGGCGCTGCGCCGCCGCCGCCGCCTGCCGCAGCACGCACTGGACGCGGCGCTGGCGGTGAGTTGAGGCTGTGACGTTGAAGACCAACTCATAATAAATCATTTAAGTTTTGATCATCGTGGACTACTACTACTAACTTTTCAGTGTTTGCTGATCGAGTTACTCGTATGCGAAAAATTCGCGAAAAATTAAAAAACTACATTTAGACCGATCACTACCAGTAAATTAAATACATTTAGAGATAATGTTGAAAGAAAAATATCAAATATGGAAACTAGTATAGAAAATCCGAATACGTGTTTCTTGCCGGCTTCTCATCAAAACTGCCTTTCTAGCCGGTAGTAGCTTCCGTTAGAACTGACACGACTGACACCTTTGTAAATTGACGATTCGAAAGGGCTTGTAATAGCCTACTTGAATAAAGAATATTTGCATTTGTTGCAGGAGGAGTGCGCGCGGTGGGTGCTGGAGGCGGCGGAGGCGCCGGAGACGCCGCGCGACCGCAGCAACCGCAAGAGAGGTATGTTTTACTTTTAGGTCAAACGAATGCGTGAATGCATATAATATATTCATATTAATTTTTTGTACTATCGCTGCAGTCGCCGCTCCGCTGGAGAACGAAGACGGTCGCTCTCATCCGACGTGAGTAACGTTCGACAAGGTACTATTTACGTTTTTATTCAGTTGTCGAGTCGTAACTTATACATAAATTTGTTTATTTCACAGAGGAGGACGATCTATAGAAATCATCGGTAAGTAGAGAGTCATCTCGGATCGGTAACTATGTAGTATGTATAATGAGTGCGTGTCGCAGTCTACCAACCTGTGAAGCCATAACTTTTCAATATATTTAGCCGTAAAAAGTGTAAAATTTGTTTATGATCTACGTATATTTTGCCTATCTATTTGATCGAAAGGCCAATTAAATTCGGTCCTTTCGCGTGCAACACTTTCTCTGTGTGCGCGCAGAGGGTCGCGTGGTGTCGCGCGGGCCGGCCGGCGCGCCGCTCGCGCTGTTGCCGCCGCGCCTCGCCGCCGCCGACATCCTGCAGCTGCCCATCGTGTTCGCGGACGACGACCCGCCCCCCGCGCCGCCGCACGAGCCCGACGCCGCGCTGACGGTGCGCAGCGGGGGCGGGGGGGCGCGCTACACGCGCGTGGTGGTCGCCAAGCGCGGCGGCGGCGGGCGGGGAGCGCCGGCGCCGAGACGACGCGTGCCCCGCGACGCGCGCTGACTGTCACTAGTGCGACACTCATATTCATGTTAAATATATACATAATGAGCAAACTCATTGTGCTTATTTTTATTACACCCGCAATACGCTCCTGTCGCAAAAATTAATTCTGTACGTGAAAACTTTTGGAAAAATATCAATTCACGTTAATATATCCTGCATAGAAGCGAAAAAACCAATATGTCTGTCTGTCTGTCTGTCGGTATATTTGAATACGCATCACGCAAAACCTCCTGGATAGAAATGAATGAATGAATTTTGGCACAGTAACAGCTTAAAGTATGGAGGTACATATAGAATAGTTTTTATCCTGTTGTTTGATGTAATTTCCACAAAAAAGTAAAAAACCTACATAGACAAATTATTTTATTTATATGCCGATAATTACTGGATGGAAATGAATTATTTTTTACATGGTAATAGCTTAGACCTGGAGTGACTTATAGGATACTTTTGAATTGATAGTCAATGTACTTTTCGTAAGAAAAATAAATAACTGACACCCTCAAATTTCTTTCTAATTTCACGAAGAAATAAAAATATTAAAAGACATGAAAAAGTGAACATAGATATATTTCATCGACTCATAGAGTATGAACGCATAAAAAGTAACATTATAATATTTTTTTGTTATTCAATATTTTCAAGATTATTTCATGATTATATGTGATTTTGTTGATATAACGTGTAATAAAAATAATTAATTCATTTAATCATATAATTCATTTCATTTCATTCATAAATCAAATAATTCATTTCTTATACAATTCATTATTATTTATTAGCAACATAATAATTTATTTTATAACTTTTATGAGGGTAACAGAAACTTATAGCTGACGGAACACATTTTGAATTACATTTGATTTACATTTTTAAGAAATTCTTTTATAGTACACCGATACCTCGCATTGCGTCGTTTCGTTTTGCCTTTTTTTCGAAGTTGCGTCGCTGCTTAATTTTCACTGATTTTCACTGTGCGTCGTTAGATTTTCGAAGTTCCGTTGTTTTGGATTCGAGTCTTTAATTTTTATTTTTTTTTTTCCTAAAATATAGCAACACTTTTATTTTTAATTGTGCCATGTCATCAAAATTTGGGGATTCCCTTTCTAACTAAAAATCAACGCAAATTTAATACAATTTTATTTTCACTTTGTCTTGCTTATTTTAGAGTTCAGTTTAATTACGTAGTGTGAGGTAGTGTGTTGTGCTTTTTTAAAAAGATAATTATATATAAAGAATAATACATATATAAAGATTATTATATATATTTCAATGCATAAGTATTGTAATAAAAAGAAAGTAACTAGGCAAAAAAAGTACTTAAAAATTAGACAAAAAAAAGAATTTTAAACAAAAAATTAATTCTTAATTTAACACAAAAAAAAATGGTATAAATTATAAATTACATTGTTTGAAGTATTCGGTATTCTCACTTCATAAAATATTTTTTAAGTTGGGCTTTGTAAGAAAATAAAGAGTTCTGAAATAAATCAAAAAGTCTGTCATGAGGTAATTTGTTGAAAGAATTTCCAGCTCTGTTTAGTGGAGAAGTAGTAGAATTTTTTTGCTCTTATTAGTTATGTATTAGGTCTAGGAGTAACAATATTTAATTCAAAAAATTATACACGTTATACATTTTAGGGCACTCAATATCTACTGATAATAATTTATGTAAAAAGCAAAGGTCCGCGATCTCTCTACGATGAGATAATTTTTGTATATTATAGTTTCGCAATAAGTCCTCGTAATTCCTAAGCTCACTGGGGATTTGATCTTTATATGATATTATTTAAAAAAAATTCTTTTGTATTCTTTCTATTCAGTTATTGTGCGTTTTATAAAAAGGATTCCAAGCTACTGAACAATATTCTATAATAATTTATTTCTAATTAATGAATTAAATAAAATTATTAGGGTCCTGGATTTCTTAAAAGCTTTAGATGAACTTCAACATGGCTTGATAAAAACGTATGGTTTAGCACAGCGCTTGATGAGACTGGCGCGGGTTCGAGTTGACTGATAGGTACGTTCAACTTTTTATACCTTTTCGAAAAATGGAAGGATGTATGATTTCATGTGTGCACGTATGATTTCATAAGTGCACGTATGATTTCATATGTGGACGTATGATTTCATGTGTGGACATATGATTTCATGTGAGCACGTATGATTTTATATGTGGACGTGTGATTATATATTTGGACGTATGATTTCATATGTGGATTCCTAAGTGGGATTTAATTGACTTTAAAAATATTTAAAACACAGTTACATATTCATTATTAAGTTGTGGCCATCATGGCTCAGTATAACAGGTTCTCTCTGCCTACCCTGCTGTACGGGATAAAGCGTGAAGCTAAAAAAAAATTAAACAATCAATTTAACCCTTAACAACCCACAAGTGTCTTGCGGACACAATTTTATGTTCATTTACACATAAAAAGTTAAGTAATTTATTTCTACGAAAAACCACTTTATCTATTCTATCTGCAAGGTTTCAAGATTCGAAATCTGTAACAAAAATGTTTAGAATGTTAATCATATAGCATTTATTAACAATAAACTAAAATAGTAACGTATCGACCCGCAAGTGTCCGATAGACCCATTAGGTAAAACTTTGTTGGGTAGTAAATAGAAATTCAAGCATTTATAGGTCTGCTGTTGACTATAGGTGTCAATAAACAATGAAGCATGGATTTTGGAAAAAAACTAGTGCCCAATATTTGGAAATCCACTATTTTGCCGTACAATGGGTAAAAACAGATTTACTTCTGTACTACGATTCTTAGATTTGTTGATAAATATACTAGGTCTCTCAGAAAGTCAAGAGATCAACTGGCACCTATTAGGCAGTTATGGATTCCCATAACTCCTTTTTTTAAGGTTTTATCATTAAACTATTCAGACCACCCACAAGGCATATTTGCCCTACGAACGGATGATACTGGGGACGCAGCGGAGAGGAAAACCGAACCTACTAATATCACATCATCATCATCATGTTTAATGATCAGAACAATTACACCACAAAGATAAAACAAATAAACATTTGGATATTTACATATTATAATATTCAGACTTAATAATTGTAAAAAGGTTGACTGTAACCAGAAAGATTTGGTGCGCCACGACAGTCGTTATAAAGGTGTCCCAAAATTAACGCAAGATTTGACTTTGCCGCTATTTGCTATTATATTCATTAAACATTCGTTATTAAAAGACAAAAATGGCATTTTCTATTTAATTCAAATCTTGCGTTAATTTTGGGACACCTATATATACATACCAGTTAAGGAATTCTTAATTTTCCGTTACAAAATTAATTGTTACAATTTTATTAACTAAATATTTAAAACATAAAAAATAAGCGTCGTCAGAATAAACGCATTCTTCCTAAGGCGAGTAAGAATACTTAATTAATGTACTATGGTAGGTATGTGTCCACGAAATCAGGTAGTATTTTGGTGAAAAAGTGAAATAACTTCAGAGCTCTATCAACGTTTATTACTATAAGAATATAAAGAAAAGTAACAACCACTAGCGTGGGTATATAGCAAAATAACTTAGAAATAATATGTATATTATTTCTAAACAGTATGTATTATCGCAGTAGGCAGCTCCTGCAGTCCCTCCGTACACTAGGTACGTCCTCGTAACAATCGATCGCCCGCCCTTGTCCGCAATTACACTTTTACGTGTAAATGCCAACAAACATCAATTTATAAATTTTATAATGACAGAGTAGTCGGTAGGAAATGTACATTACACATTGTGGGTTAAAATGCGTTTGCATTAGGTATATTATTAGGCATATAATCAAATTACACTGTGTAAAGATCTATTTAGTATTTAAATCTGAAACGATATAAGTAATCACACAGACATGTACTTAAGTAAAATAAGACTCCGTCCTCCCGCGTCCCGCGTCCCGCATCCCGTATCCCGTATCCCGTAGACCTACTCTACAATGAAAGTGCTGGAAGTATGTTGCCATAAATATGCTTTCCACGAAGTCTCTAGAAAACGTATAGTATTTAATACTTTAAATTAATACGTCTACAATGTCACAGCATATACACGCAGGTACCGATAAATATCTACATTTTTTCAAGCAAATATACAAATTCCAAAATATTAATAACATTATTGAAAACACAATTAATTAGCGCATAGTTCACAGGTCAACCGCAACCATCGTCATCAGTATATGTGCACGTATGTGTGGGTGTCCTGCGCGCGTGCGCGGGGCTGCGGCGGCGGAGGGCGGTGGAGCGCGGCGGAGGGCGGCGGAGGCGGCAGTGAGGCGCGCGCTGCAGCGTCGGAGCCGCGGACGAGCTGCGAGAGACGAGCCCGCGCGGGCCCGCAGAGCGATGCGTCGGCCCGCACCGCCGCCCGCCGGGCGCCGCTAGTGCCCGCTAGTGCCCGCTAGTGCCGCCGCGAGTGCGCTGTCGCTGAACTGCGGTTGCGAGCATGTGAGTTCCTATACGCAGCGGGAGCGGTAGTAGAGCCCCTTACGTAAGGGCCCGCCGTGGTGGATGGCAGACCTCGTAAACATTATCGATCGGGGTCCGCCGTCGCTGCACGTTACGACATGAAAACATATTTTGTTTCCGGTTGCGCTCTGGCTCGATGCTCGAATACAAATATAAGGTACTCGGCCAGTCGACGTGACCTCGGAGTCGGAGAGCGCCGTTGACTTATATCGTAGAGTTTACTGAAATATTGTTCGTTTGTTTCCCTAGATTTTGTAGTTAATTCGTTATTTATTATTTATCCAACAGAGAAGTCATTTAGGTACAGAGATTATAGATTAAAACTTAAATCTAAATTCGTTTGTAGGTGCGTGCGTCACTTAGGATTTCGTGTTTGAATTAGCCGATAGTTAGAAAAACAATCTGTGACGTTTTGTTTTGTCCTAAATATTTGTTTACAATACTTTAACAGACAGCTTAGGACGTGAGACAGAACAAACGGTAAGACAGAATGACTAACATATAATGTGAACATTGGAAGCCGCAGTACTATAGAGTAGAAGCATCGTATAATCTGAGGAGCGAGTGAGTTTTGACTTTCTATAAGCGTATAGAAGGAACGTCGTAGACTCACATGAAGGTGATTATACGCAGACGGAGCTCCGCGGTATCTTACACGAATAAATCTCGACAGGTGAGACGAGCAGTTGTAGGCATTCCTTAGACACTTGCACGTGTGTTTTATTGGCTTGAATATCATTCTAACATTAAAGCCATGCACTTCTTTAATATATGCACACTGGAAGGTAAGCTTGTCTTAGAGTGACTCTTTTTCATTTGTGATTCACTCGTAGGTGCTCATGTACTCATAATATTCGTTCTATGTTTCGTTACGCAACGCTTAAATTCATCCTTATTAGGTTATAATATACATACATTAACATATTGAGATGATCGACTTCTAGAAATCTTGTATAATGGCTTGAATCCATCGCAGTACCTTTGTTGTTAATTAAATAACGGTCTCTGTAACGCGCTACATGCCTACATGCCTACATAAGCGTACTAAGCGTTTAGTTGGTGTTGGCAGGAGGAGGAGGTCGCGAGTAGGCGCAGGAGCGGGAGCGCGCGCGTGACGCGAGTGCGCACGAGAGCACGCGCGCGGCATGCCGGGCGGCCGCCGGGGGCTCGTAGCCCCGCAGAATACCTTCCTCGAAAATATCATACGCCGCTCCTCATCACAGCGTCAGTATTTCACCTATTCCAAATGTAATAATTATTGCTTTATATTATGTTGCAAATTATTATTATTATTTTATTTATTTATACTTATAATACATTTATGAAATATAATACATATAGTACAAGCGCACGATTTATGTGGTTAATAAATATATGTAATGCATTTGAAATTAAATATAAAAAGCAGGGAAAGGTAAAGGTGAGGTTCATAAATAAGTTTTGCCCAACAGCAGACAGCAGCTTCCTACTAGCGAATGCGCAGATCGTCGACTATCCCATCGTATACTGCAACGAGACGTTCTGCAAGATGAGTGGATATAATCGCGCCGAGGTCATGCAAAAATCATGCCGGTATGTTTTATTATGATAGGTTCACACTCAGACAAGAGTAGTACACAATGCAAACGTTGCGTAGTGGGTTCACGTTATCGTTACCATTACTGTTATTACGCAGCTGCACGTGGATGTACGGCGAGCTGACGGAGAAGGAGGCGGTGGAGCGCGTGGACCGTGCGCTCGACCACCACCTCGCCGACCAGTTCGAGATCCTGCTCTACAAGAAGAACCGTACGCTTGATATATTATAGTGGTTTGTAGTCAGAGAGCAGTTTACGAGTGTCTGTATAAGTGTTGTTTACGTGGGCGGTGCGTGGTATCGCAGGCACGCCGCTGTGGCTGCTGGTGCACGTGGCGCCGATCCGCAACGAGCGCGAGCTGGTGGTGCTGTTCCTGCTCACGTTCCGCGACATCACGGCGCTCAAGCAGCCCATCGACGCCGACGACCCCAAGGGAGGCAAGTCTGTCCGCACTTCAGACACGCTCATACAAACTATACCTCGCAAGTCACCACACTTACTTGTTACCTCTTGTAATACGATGTAGTACGTAAATAATGACGTAATTGTGTTTATATCAGTTCAGAATACAATATAGTACACTCGTCGTTATCTCAAAGTAACTGTATATCTGACGCAACGCGGTTTGACTGAGGCAGGTCTGTCGAAGTTCGCCAAGCTGGCGCGCAGCGTGACGCGCTCGCGCTCGGTGCTGGTGTCGGCGCTGCCGGCGCTCAAGGAACCGGCGCGCCAGAGCCAGCTCGCGCATGTCAGTACCAACGCACACCATGTAAACACGCACGCTCTTCTCTTCTACACCTACTTACAGCTAGTTTACCTTAGTTACTTTACCTCAGAGTTTTCTGGATGGGGACGGGGACGGGCGCACAATATATTATACCAGCCCCCGTCCAGACAACTTTCACATTCTCTATGGAAACGCAGTTATCACGGGAAGCTATCCATAGTGATGCTAAAATACAAAGTACACATAGTCTACGTCTTCCATTAATGGAATCGGTAATCGATACTAATCATTTCAATATCCATTGGTTTTCCAAATGTTAAGTAGATACTAAGAAACATTTTTGGTTTAAAATAACAAGAACTCTTAGTTTATCCAGTAAAGTTAACGGCTTTAATCGGTTGTACTTGATTATACTTTTCTTACAGGTAATCTTATTGTCTTGTACAATATTAAAAATATGGCTTATTGATGTCTGCGTTTCCATTTGCAATAATTTTAAAAATCGTTCATACAATATGTAGCATACTTTGCAATAGGTATACATTTAAGTATAGATAATCAAAAAGGATGAATATGGTCTTTATGACTGATCTATACATGTTAAAAAAATATTAACACCCTAACCTAAAATAATGTATTAAGATAATCCAAGGTGAGCTCTTAAATACAATTTATTTAAAATAAGTACCTACTTAGTTTTATTGTAAAACCCTCAGATGTCACGGGAAGCTTAATTGTAATATTTCTTCTGAAATCAAACAGCTAGATCGGTAGATATTACAGAGATTTCGTAAACTGTACATAAAATATGAATGCGAACATGTAAGTAAGCACTTTTGTTCCTTCCTCTGTAACGCACACAAACACTGTGCACTGAACTCGCTGAGCCTCGACTATTTACAAGAATCTATTCTGTCACCGCATGTAGACACTTTGATAACTGTATTGACGTATTACTTCTAGTAGATATTGTGAACATTCATCGTTCCTCTCCAACTCAAATCGTCACATGTACTTATTTATATAATAAATAATTAGTATTATAAGAAGTAGATGCTTGTAGTTGAAAGTACTTGTGTGGGTGCGCAGGTGATGTCGCTGTCGGGGGACGTGCTCCCGCAATATCGGCAGGAGGCGCCGAAGACGCCGCCTCACATCTTGCTCCACTACTGCGCTTTCAAAGCGATCTGGGACTGGATCATCTTGTGTCTGACCTTTTACACGGCGATAATGGTCCCGTATAATGTCGCGTTTAAGAACAAAACCAGCGAGGATGTTTCACTTCTAGTCATCGACTCTATAGTCGACGTGGTGTTTTTCATAGACATTGTGCTCAACTTTCATACAACGTTCGTGGGACCGGGGGGTGAAGTCGTCAGCGACCCCAAAGTTATACGCAAGAACTACTTCAAATCGTGGTTTCTGATCGACCTACTCTCTTGCCTGCCGTACGATGTCTTCAATGCGTTCGACCACGACGAAGACGTTAGTATATTCATTTCTTTTAGAATATATAATAAGTTAATAACAAAGCTGCACGTTTGTTGGCGACGAACGAGGGAATTCTCACATTTGTTTTGTTCAATTCTGTCTTATACGACTGAGGGAATTTTACTTGTTTTGGATTTGAATCCATATACGCTTTAAGCTAGCGTTGTAAAGTGACCATAGCTAATACATGCTTCTTGACAATGCGTAGGGTATAGGTAGCCTGTTCAGCGCATTGAAAGTAGTGCGTCTGCTGAGACTTGGGCGGGTGGTGCGCAAGCTGGACCGCTACCTAGAGTACGGCGCGGCGATGCTCATCCTTCTGCTGTGCTTCTACATGCTGGTGGCGCACTGGCTGGCGTGCGTGTGGTACAGCATCGGCCGCTCCGACGCCGACTCCGGGCTGCAGTACTCGTGGCTGTGGAAGCTCGCCAACGTGACACAGAGCCCATATTCTTACGTGTGGTCTAACGAGTCCGACGGGCCCGAGCTCGTCAACGGGCCCTCGCGCAAGACCATGTACGTGACCGCGCTCTACTTCACGATGACCTGCATGACCTCCGTGGGCTTCGGCAACGTCGCCGCCGAGACCGATAACGAGAAGATCTTCACCATCTGCATGATGATCGTAGCAGGTGCCGGAATTCTTCTGTTATTAGCCGGAGCACGAGCGCGACCCTCGCGCAGCGCGCGTCGCCTCTTCCACCGCGGCCGCTGCGTCGGGGGCCGCGCTACCCCTCACCCTCGTCTCACCCCTGTCCTTTCTTTCTGTTTGCCAGTATCATCTATATTTGTGATTTTCTTTATTTCACACTTTTTCATTGCGTTTATTGATGGTAGAAATATTTGATAAAAATCGCTACGCTTGAATTTATTTATTCATTTGTGTAATTAAATCATCACGAATATTTTACTTCAATTAGTTTTTAGATACATAATAAATATTTTTTACGACGTTCGCATTTTATTATTATTTGTTACGTTTTTCATGTTATAATCCAATAAACCCTCATGTCCCGTCCGCCTCGTCCGCCTCGTCCACCCCGTCCGTGCAGGCCCACGAAGTGTCACACGTGGTGTGTGGGCGCCGCGCGATCCTCCTCGGATGCACTGCCTGCACCTCCGAGGTTCTGCGAATTTAAGCTGTTTAAATTTGTAGGAGCTCTAAAGGCGCAAAGTAGTTGTGGATCGCGCGGGGCTCTCGTACACGTAACGTATACGTAAACGAACATCGTGAAGACGCAAAGACAGTCGATTGCGCGATACTTTCTTGTAAATTTGTAATCTCATTAAGGTAAGAGTTAGAGACAGCGGTAGAATCTACATACATTGTACGCGTCTAAGTCAATTACACGATAACATTATATCATTATATATTCTTCGTATTTGGCTAACAGGTAGTTAGTCACATTTCATTTAACGTTGTAATGAACAACAGATAAGTTTTTATATATATTGTGACAATAAAGTATCCGGAAATTGTAAATAAAACAAAAAGTATTCATTTATTAATCAATAATTATTTTGTCGCCTTCAAAATAGGCCCCATTTGATGCAATAGGTACACATGTGCCAACGGTTCTTCCAGTCTTCGAAACATGTTTTATAAGCACTTTCCGGGATCTTCTTTAGCTCTCGCGTCGAATTCTCTTTTACGTTTTCAACTGACTCATAACGGTGTACTCGGAGTAGCAATTTGAGCCTAGGGAACAGGAAAAAGTCGGCCAGAGCTAGGTCTGGTGAGTACGGTGGTTGATCGATGGTATTTATAGAATTTTTGTTCTTAAATTAGGTCACGACGTGAGCTCGATGCGATGGTGCATTATTGTCATGCAAAATCCACGAATTTTCCTTCCATAATTCTGGCCGTTTCCTACGGATTTTCTCGCGCAAACACCTCAATACAGCTAAATAGTACTCCTTATTGAACGTTCGTCCCTCCGGAAGGAATTCATAGTGGACCACACCTCGAATATCGAAGAAAACAGTGAGCATCACCTTCACTTTTAACTTCCTTTGGCGCGGTTTTTTCGGTATTAGCTCGTTTTTGGTCTGCCATTCCGATGATTGTTGATTTGTTGTCATGTCACACTCGTAGACCCACGTCTCATCGCCAGTTACGATGCGTTCCATGAATGAGGGATCAGCACTGGTACGCTCCAGCGCGTCTAAAGAGGCTTCTTCACGATGCTTTTTTTGCATGAAATTCAGCTCTTTTGGAACAAGTCGGCCAGCGACCTTTCTCATACCCAAAATGTCAACCAAAATCAAACGAACCGACTCTCGAGAGATGTTAAGGTCTTGTGCTAACTCTCTAACACTGGTATGACGATTTTCGAGCACAGTTTTCCTCACAATTTCAATGTTTTCATCGGTTGAAGAGGTCGAAGCTTATCCGGAACGGGGCAAATCTTCAACATCTGTACGGCCGTGTTTGAACGCTTTATACCAATCATAAACTTGTGTCTTTGATAAAATTGATTCACCGTAAGCCTCTCCCAACATTCTCAACGTTTCCGCGCACAAAATTTTGTTTGTAACACAAAATTTAATAATGCAAACTCTTTGTTCAATTATTGGATTCATTATAAAAATCGCCGCGCACTACTGAGGTGTGTTTACTAAACTGAGTGCTGTCAACAAACTAGTTGTCAGATCGCGCTAAAAATTGGTATCAGAGATCAGCAAAGTGCTACCAACTTACAAAAAATATATATTTGAAAAATAGTTAACGTGCGACTTTTAAACTGAATTTTTCGGATACTTTATTGTCACAATGTATGTGTTTACATTATATTACTGCTATCAATTAGTAGTGTAAATAGGTAAAGTAAAAGGTAAGTACGTAGGTAGGTATAATATAGAAGCTGTCTTACATTCAGTATATGAAATAATGCAATGCAGGTATAATAGTAACAAAAGATTAGATTAATTTTAGTAATAAGTATTCGTTAACCAAATAATAAGTTTCGAACCAATAATTCAAAATAAAATATAAAAAGATATACTCGTACATGTGCATACCAAACTAATGTTATTACTTCATAAAAATTATCTTGTTTTGCCCATACCTATTTAAAAAATATTGTCTTTTTTTGTTTTTTTTGAGTGAAAGTGTCGTGTCGCAAGGAGCGTTATGATGAGTCTGCTCAGATAAAAGTGATCATCACAGTACCAACTGTGTAAACTAAAAAAAATAAATAATTTTAAATAAAATAATTTCACAAGAATTTTGTAATTACAATAACAGCATAAGCAACTTGGTGCTTTTAAAAGTTGTGTCGTGTGTGTGTGTTTGTGTGTCGTGTGTGTGTGTGTTTGTGTGTCGTGTGTGTGTGTGTGTCGTATGTGTGAGGGTGTGTGTGTGTGTGTGTATATTTGAGTAAACACGTTACTAACGGTCTAGCTTCGCAATGTTAACAGCCCTGCTTTATGCGACAATATTCGGACACGTGACGACCATCATCCAGCAGATGACCTCCGCCACCGCCAAGTATCACGATATGCTCAACAACGTGCGTGAGTTCATGAAGCTGCACGAGGTACCGAAGGCGCTGAGCGAGCGCGTCATGGACTACGTGGTGTCCACGTGGGCCATGACTAAAGGCCTTGACACCGACAAGGTATATCGACCGACGAGGTATTGCTGTTAAAATACTGGATGAATGATGAATCATTATCTTGACAAATAATTGTCTTTTTATATATTTTTATTTAAAACAATCACATTTTATACATCATACATAGAACAGCTATTGTAGGAACAAACTAACAACTTAATGTTGCCACTGGACTAAACATAAAATAGGAGTTGCCAAAACAGTAAATATAAATGTACTTACAAACTAACTATTACGACAACAGCACCCACATATTTATTTTCATATGTTATCCGTGCTCGCTTTGTAGGTGCTGAACTACTGCCCGAAAGACATGAAGGCTGACATCTGCGTACACCTCAACCGCAAGGTGTTCAACGAGCACCCCGCGTTCCGGCTGGCGTCGGACGGCTGCCTGCGAGCGCTCGCCATGCACTTCCACATGTCGCACTCGGCGCCCGGCGACCTCCTCTACCACACCGGCGAGTCCATCGATTCGCTCTGCTTCATCGTCACGGGGAGCCTCGAGGTGATACAAGACGACGAGGTCGTGGCCATATTAGGTAAGTCATGCATATTAACATTTGTAAATAACTAATTATAATTAAGTGTAAATATTGTGCTTTTGTAAAAAAGAAGCCTTTTGTAAAGAAGAATTGATAAAAAATCCTTTTTAAAATATGTTTAAAGATGCACAAATTTCATCTTTATAGGTATTAGTTACTGAGAAAAATCGCAATGAAAATACTGTTTTAATAGTGTTATAGATGCAAGCTTGACTTTGTCACATATTGACTTTTGATTTAGAGTGAGTGTTGTTATGGTAAAGTTGTTTATAAAGGTTTGCTATTGACAATTGTATCGATCCAGGTTAGTTTTAAGTTTATTATTTTATTGTAATATTTATATATATTGGCTTTTGTTATTTTTGTGTATTTTATTGATATTCGGTTTTATTATTGCATCATACATTGGTTAATCAATATCCTTGAACATATCCAATCCAAATTTAAGTCATTTAAATTTGTGACTTATATAGATTTACTTGTGTTCCCCTGAATAATACGTTGTCACATTGTTTTGTTTTCAGGAAAAGGTGATGTGTTTGGAGACTCTTTCTGGAAGGACAGTGCCGTGGGGCAGTCGGCGGCGAACGTGCGCGCTCTCACCTACTGCGATCTTCACACTATTAAAAGGGACCGCCTCCTCGAGGTCCTCGACTTCTATCAAGCGTTTGCAAACAGTTTCGCCAGAAATTTAACTTTGACTTATAACTTGCGACATCGGTTAATATTCCGAAAGGTTAGAAATCATCATAATATCTTTAATTTTATATTTTTTAGATCTATCGCATATTGTCACAAAGTGACGTGTAAATCCTTTATTTAGTTAAAGTTTAGCTCGCAACGAACGTTGGTCTTTTGATGTTTGGAATGTTGGTGTTGTTAGACCAATAGTGAGAGTCGACCGGCTAACGTACCTGTCATTTAAACATCATCTTCACCCTCATTTACTTCCGACTAAAGTAGGATTTCGTTTCTTAACTAATCTACTGTACTGTACTAGTAGTGATACTCGATGTCGTAGTCAGTCGGTAGTTTTGACGTGTCGCGCGTCGTCAGGTGGCGGACGTGCGTCGCGAGCGCGAGCTGATGGAGCGACGCAAGCGCGAGCCGCAGCTGGAGCAGGCGCAGGACCACCTCGTGCGCAAGATCTTCTCGCGCTTCCGACGCGAGCGCAGCGTGGCGGCGGCGCCCGCGCTGGGCGCCCGCCTGCGTGCCGCGCCTGCGTCCGCCGCGCGCCCTCGCCCGACTCCTTTCGGAGCGCGGCGACGGGTACCGCCCATACAGCCATACCGAGTTCGCTCGTAGCTCGCCGTCGTTCTCCCTCGGTACAAGGAGCAATCTCTGTTCAGGTTCCACGGGCACGAGCGCCTCCAACGGCGGCTCCGGGAGGAGGGCGCGCCGGCGGGCGCGGCCATATGGCGGCGCGCGGCGCGGGGTGCCTGTTGGCGGCTCGCTGATCGCCGACGCGCCGCGCGCCGCCTTCACGCGGTCGCTGAGCGCGCGCGACCGCCCCGCGCCGCCCGACACCGCCGGCACCGCCGGCACCGCGCCGCTCTCCCTCAAGGTGACATTATTTATGTTCTTTTAAGTGATTTCCGACTCTTGTGTCGTCTACCAGAAAGTAATATTGAATCTACTTATATTTCAAAAACCTGTAAATCAATCATAGAGTTAAATGTTGTTAATCGTATGTTAAAAAGTGATTCGCTACGAGAAGTTTTTGTTAGGTCTGAATTATGATCCGCATTCGCGAATGTGGGTGAGTGATGACGGATAGAAAATCGGTGTGCGCAACATCCCGGATTTCCATACTATTGTACACTTTAAAATGTTATTAATTTAAATAACTATTTATCTATATCTATAATAAAAGAGCAGAAAGAAAACTGTCAACTGTTTGTCTGTCTGTCTGTATATTTCAAAGCGCATCACGTAAAATCTGCTGGATAGAAATGAATGAATTTTGGCAAGGTAATATATAAGGCTTACAGTCTGGAGGTACATATGAGATAGTTTTTATTGTGTCATTGGATTTAGTTTTCATGAAAAAAATAAAATACCTACATAGACAAGTTACTTTATATGCCGATAATTACTGAATAGAAATGAATGGTTTTTTTCATGGTTATAGCTTAGAACCTTGAGCGACTTATAGGATACTTTTAAATTGATAGTCAATGTAGTTTTCGTTGAAAAAATAAATAACTGACACCCTCAAATTACGTCAATTACTCGCATAATTGCTTTCTAATTTCACTAAGTAATATTAATATTAAATATCAAAATATTAAAAGAAATAAAAAAGAGAACAAGAAATATACATTTATTTAATAAGAATCATATAATCGATTTTAGATATATTTCATCAATCCATAAAGTATGAATGCATAATAAGTAATATAATAATTTTATTTTTGTTTTCAATATTTTCATGATTATTTAAGTGAAATTTTTATTATAGTATAATAAAAATAATTTAATTTCTTACACAATGGAATTATTATTTATTGGCAACATGATAATTTATTTTATCGTTATTATGAGGGTAATAGAAACTTAGTTGACGAAATATATTTTGTTAAAAAAATCTTTTATAGTAATAAATTCTAATTGTAAGAAGTTAATATTAACACAGGTTAATTTAGATATTTATGGGAAAATGTATTCATAAAGTAAGAGACATGACACAGGTAACGTAAAGTAAGTTTTATTAGTAAAGATAATTACAATTATCCTATTCTGATTATTAATGTGAAAGTTAGGAAACTTATTTAGACGATTTTTGTTACTCTAAAACTTAGGACTGTAATTAAGAAGATTTTATATGCGTGAATCGGACTTTATATAATTTATTCATGTAAGGCTACAGAATAATCTAATTGGAAAAAAATAAAAAAAAACAGTCAAATTATATTGATTACAAAATTGCAAGTGAAACCAATTTTTTCAAATATAATTTATATTCGAGAAAAAAAATTAGTAACAATACCGTTAAATTTTCACGTGCAAATGAAACCCGCGCCTGGTGTTGTATGCACTTAGAAATATCAAAATATTTAATAAACAGCATCCTCTCTTGCCAAATGATTGTTTTTAGAAATAATCTTTAAAACTTTTTTTTTTAAATCTCTGTACCGAGATGCTAACAACAAAAATAAGCTATTATAAGTGTACATAAATTTTGACATGGTTGAAAAAGGACGTATGTCGTAGCGGTCATGGTGCTTAGACGAGATTGGCACTGCTGCGTTCAATTTTTTATACCTTTTCGAAAAATGGTTTTCTATTCCTCTAAGTATGTGATTAACACTTTAATAATATTAAAAATACCATTAGTACAGTAAATAGTAGTTGTGACCATCGTGGCGCAGTGAGATAGGCTCTCTCCGCCTACTAATTAATACCCAATTATACTTCTAAGATTAAACATATAAACATTTGGATATTTATATATTAGAATATTCAGACTTAATAATTGGAAAAAGGTAAATAATTGTAAAAAGGTAAATAATTGTAAAAAGGTAAGGTGTAAAGTAAGGAGGCAAGGCGAATATTTAGTTGCAAAAATCTGAAAATACGGCAGTACTAACATGAAAATAAGTGAAAAATTCTATGTTTAGCGCGAACGAAGTCGCGGGCACCGCTAGTATGGTATAATTAGATTATTATAAGTTGATTTTTAACGGTACAATCCTGACACTTTGTGAGTAGCAAACCAACAAACTGGCATTTGACAATTAATCTACATATAATATTAAATTGAAATCATTTTATTCAAAGTAAAAAGTTACATGCTTCATTTTTTGAACTCAGACCTGAGAAGCACCAGCGCAAAAAACTCAGCGAGACTACTTTTTTTTGTAAGTCAATTACACCAATACCTCGCATTGCGTCGTTTCGTTTTGCGTTTTTTTCGTCGTTAGATTTTCGAAGTTGCGTTGTTTTGGATTCGAGTCTTTAATTTTTTAATTTTTTTTTTCCTAAAATATGGCAACTTTTATTTTTAATAGTGCCATGTCATCAAAATTTCGGGATTCCCTGTCTAACTAAAAATCAACGCAAATTTAATCCAATTTAATTTCACTTCGTTTTGTTTATTTTAGAGTTCAATTTAATTACGTAGTGTGAGGTAGTGAGTTGTGCTTCTTTTTTTTTACATATATAAAGTTTACGTTTACGTTACATTGAATACGTTTTTTGTATATTATTTTTGTTCGAAGATTTTTACTTTGTTCAATTTTATTTTTAAAAGATAGTATTTTCGTAAGCCTGGAACCTATCTTCGATCATTAAATGGTTTGCTATAGAAAATCTATTATCACTTTGCGTCGTGTTTTTTTGGAACGAACCCCGACGCAAAGCGAGGTATGGGTATACTTCACAATTATTTATTAATGACAATGACACCTTTGAAATAGACTAGAGAGAGTTATTTCCTAATTCCTCATATAGTGTTATAATTTCTAAAATCACACAGTGCAACAAAATTTTAACACTAAAACTATATTTTCACAACTTTTAAAATTAACATTTCTTCTAGACGCTTTTCTGGGATCGTATTGTAAAAGCGTACACATTGTCGTGCATAAAAAGAATTACGGACTCGGTGATGTAGCCAAGTTAAAGGCGCGACAAGTTTAAGCCTATTTCTTGTACGTATTAATACTGGCATATTTTTCCTGAACATACATCACATTTTTTTAAAAATTTATTGAGAGGCAACTGTCAAAATATTAATTCCCCTTTAAATTTTTGTCTTACTACAAGTATTAACTTGGGCCAAGGCTGTATTAATTCTATTGCCTCGTGTTGACGGCTCTTCCCGTTTGGAATTGGAACTGCAATAAAGATATTTACAAAAACCAGATAATATACATTACTTTCCTCCGACGAGATTTTACATAGGTTTATCAAATTTGCATGCACTTAGTACCTCAATTTGGCGGAAAGTGGGGAACGGAAATGTTGAAAGAGAATGAGCGCCCTAAACACTAGGTTCTCTGGGTCTCCGCCTACCCTGCCATTTACGGGATACAGCGTGAAGTTAAAAAAAAAAAAAAAAAGTACTAACACGCTCATTATTCTTTCAACACACGTCGTTTATTTCTATTAAGATAAGAAATACTCATAAAAACAAAAAAAAAAATATTTAAAAATATATTGTATCAATATTGTATGGCAGTATTAAACATTTTTTTTGACAAAAGAATAATTAAAAACAAATTTAGTTATGGAACAGCAGAAACATATATAAAGGTAAGTCGAGCGTCGTCTCCTGTGGGAAGGCGACAGGATGCATATAGGTACATATAATTAGAGACATTACCTGATTGTCTTTTTAAATGAAACAATACTTTGATTTTATCATTAGGTAGGGTATATTAACATTGAAGTACCTAACTGCCAGTCTCAAGCACCAATAACTCACTAACTCTCGCTAACATTGCTTTCAGTCGCTTCTCGTTAAGAGGTACATACAGTAGATAGATAACTAACGGGAGATCGTGGTTTTTGTTATACGTTATGAGGAAATATTATAAATATATTTTTATGGTCAATAAAGAACTTATTTATATTCTTACGGTAAGGTTGCTCGTAGAGATAGTTGCGACTTACGAGGGGTTCTCCAAAAGCAATAATTATTAAAATAACGAGCATTTTAATGTGTCTATACGTTTATTCTTATTATTTACTAAACTCACATCTCTCTTAAAAAAATATTTGTCTTGACTTTTCCAATTCTACCCAACGAGTGCTATCACTATGCACAGAGGTGATGTTTGTGTAGAAGTGAACTGGGAACTAAAAATGTCTAGTAACAATATATTGTTCTTTAATAACTGCTTTTTCTAACTCAGTCTCCTCGGCCAAACGCGGTACCGTAGAATATGGAATCGGCAAGATCCCTCAAATGAAATTCAGCAACACTGTGTATATCATTTTTTTAATTGGGAAATACATGCTCACATGCTTTAACTCTTAATTTTCCATATCGTCGTTAGTCTCTTGATGCTCACGTTTAAAAAATAATACCTCTCAGGTACCTTTCTTTTTTAGCGTCGTGGGCGTGAACTAGGAATAATTAAAAATATTTACTTTTTGTCACGCCGGTACGACAGGGTCACACGAGCTGAGCAAATTTTTACATTCGATAATCAGTACTGCATCGCACGGCACCGGTGTCGACGTCTCATTTCGCGGTCGCTCTTTTTCAGTCACGTTCTCGTCTATAAATGTAACGTCAAAAATGTTGACAGACTGCGTTCGGTCGCGGTCGTGTTGTAGCGTGCTCATGGCGTGGCGCGGCGCGACCCCATCGACGAGAGGAGGCGCCGACGACAGGGAAAACCCCCACACTGTGCCGCGCCGGTCGCGACGCCGCCCGCGCTCTGCCCCCGCGCGCCGCCCCCCCGCGCCGCCCGCACTGGGCACCGCCGCCCGCGCCCGCCCCCATTCGCCGCCGCCGCCGCCGCCGCCTGCACGACGCCGCGCTGGCGGAGCTGAGGCGCGCCGTAAGTGAAACGAAGTGCAACGACTTCAGCAGAAATGCATGTATACGAGTATAATTGTTTAGTTTCATTATCATCGAGTTCTTGTTACAGATGTATTCGCAGGAAGATAGTTCATTATTAATAAAGAAAAATAATGTAACGATACGACCGACAGTTGGGTCGAGTCGAGGAGCTGTTGACTCTGCTGGCGGCGCGCCTCGGCGCCGACCCCGGCGACGGCGCTCCCGACGCGCCCGAGCGCGCCGAGCGGACCGAGCGCGCCGAGCGGACCGAGCGGACCGAGCGGACCGAGCGAGCCGAGCGGCCCGACCGCGTCGAGCGCGACCGAACGGATTCCGCCGCCGTCTCGCGCAAACGACGCACCAAGGTACGTGACACTGCACGCGGCGAGGTTTTTTTTTTTTTAAATTTATTATCCAATTATTTTTAGATTATAGGTAAATACAATCATAATCTCTTGCCAAACTCGTAGGCAAGAAGTCGAAGCACGAGTGCCGAGTCACTATCGCTGACGTTCGCTCGTTTCGTATTTCAGGCGCGGAGTAAAGGCGCCGCCCCGCAGGTGCCCACGCCGACCACCCCGGGCGAGTCCCCGGGCAGCCCGGCGGGGGGCATGCCGGGGGGCGCGGCGGGGGGTGCGGCGGCGCGGAGGCGGGAGTTCGTGTAGCGCGGTGCGGCGGGGGGCGCGGCGCAGGGGCGGCCCCCCGCCGGCGCGCGCTGAGCGCGTGACGGGCGACTCCTGGCCGGAGCCGTGCACGTGCACGCGCCGTCACGTCAAACGAGGGCAGAACGGGAGACTGTGGACGAGCCGTGCGTCGCCGACGACCGCACCGACGATACATATGCTTCTCTAGTGCAGCACTCGCGCAGCTTCCCGCGCGGCGGGGGACGGGGGACGAGGGACGGGAGCGCCGACTTTTCGCCGAGTGTTATTTTTGTACACAAAATAATTATGATCACCCGCTAGAATATAAGTAATTTCGCTCTTTGACTGATTCTATTTTGAGAGGAGGCGACGATCGCGTTAGTTTTTTTGAGATGCTTTATTCTGCTATTTATTAAGAAATAAGAATGTTTGAATACTGCCGACGGCGCGCGACTCCCCGTCCCCCGTCCTCCTCCCCCGCCGTCGCCTGTACATACGCAACGCGCACTCGGCTCTCGGCACTGTTAAATAGCAATATGTTAATCTATACATAGTCTATACTTAAGAGTTTGTAAAAATATATAAATATAAATTATATTATATACACTTAATGTAATATTTAAAATTTGGAAAGCAATACTTTGTCGAGTTCGTTTCACAACTATTCTTTACTATTCCTCAAACATGATGATTACACAAATGACCAAGTATTTTCTTATCGCGATGATATTCTATAAGTATATAAGTATATAGCGACTCGTGACTCGCATCGCCGGTATCGCCTCGTCGTCGCACGTATAGTTTATTCGGTTAGGCTCATATTTATCGTAACTAGACTCATCCTCAATACATATCTAAGTGAGGAGACGCCGCCGTCGTCTCCGTCGTCATAGTTTTATTATTTATTGTTAACGTTTTGAAATTCTACGGGCGTCGCGCTCGGGGCCACGCGAAGCCCGACGCCGCGCCTATCGTCCTCTGATGACAAATATATTCACTGAAAACCTACACGATGTTTTATTGACTCCAACCTCGCCCCGACTCGTGCGAACGGCCGCCGCTCGTCGACTCGCAATTGTCAAAGTTTGAAAAGAAAGTAAACGTCACAGATGTCGTATGATAGTTATAATTTTAATTTAAACATGCGGTGCGGTCGGTTCCGGAGCGCGGCGGCGCGTGGTGCGACAGCGCGGAGTGCGCCGACGAGCACAGGTCCTGGTACGAGAACTGCGGGAAGTGCTCCTCCTGGATGCGCTGCAGGCCCGCGTCCGCGTCGGGCGGCGTCAGCTCCACGGACTCGCCCGTGAACTCCGAGTCGAAGTAGCGCGTGTCCGTGTCCGACTGCACCTGCGGCTTGAAGGGCGGCGGCACCTTCTTGGCGACCAGGTCGGCCCAGTTGACGGCCGCGAAGAAGGGGTGCTGCATGATCTCGGCGGCGTCGTCGGGCCCCGCGCCCAGGCGCCGCGCCGGCTCCTTGCACAGCAGCGCGGCCAGCAGCGCGCGGCACGGCGCCGACAGCGCGCGCGGGAACCGCACCTCCTCCTCCACGATCAGCGCGAACAGCACCTCGTGGTCGCGGTTGTAGAAGGGCAGGCGGCCGCACACCATCTCGTACAGCACCACGCCCGTGCCCCACCAGTCCACGGCGGGCCCGTAGTCCGTGTCCTCGAGCACCTCGGGCGCCAGGTACTCGGGCGTGCCGCAGAACGTCTTGGTGGTGCGCCCGTACGTGATGTTCACCTTGCAGAGGCCGAAGTCGGCGATCTTGATGTGGCCGTCCTTGTCGAGCAGCAGGTTCTCGAGCTTGAGGTCGCGGTAGATGATGCCCTCGGAGTGCAGGTAGCCGAGCGCGGACACGATCTCGGCCCCGTAGAAGCGCGTGCGCTCCTCGCTGAAGGAGCGCACGCGCGACAGATGGAAGAACAGCTCGCCGCCGTTGGCGTACTCCATCACGAAGCACACGCGGTCGGCCGTCTGGAACGAGTAGCGCAGCGCCGTCAGGAACGGGTGCTTGGCCTTCTTGAGCACGTGGTTCTCCGTGATGGTGTGCGCCACCTCGTCCTTCTGGATGATGAGGTGCTTCTTGAGGATCTTCATGGCGTACAGCTTGCCGGTGCCCTTCTCGCGGCTCAGCACCACTTTGCCGAACGTGCCTTTGCCGAGCACTTTCACGAATTCAAATTTCTCTAATGTCTGCAAACGAGAGAAACTAATAAAAACAATACAAAAAATCTAATACATATTCGACTGATAGTAGAGAAATAAATAAAACGTACTCATCTTTGAAACATACTCGTAAACATGTTTAAATATCGTATTGAATAGACACCCATTTATTAGTAGAATCAACCTCTAATAACTCATATACTCGTATGTGTAGCAGAATGTGCGGCGAGCGGCGGCGGTATGTAAATTCTTGTTTTGATACTAAAAGTTATGACTCACGAAAAGGCAAGCTAAGGTTGCGCTGTCTAAATTATTTTGTTATAAACAACATTGTAGTTCGTTTTGGCGACACGTGTCTACAGCTATCCGACTTAAAACAAGGAAGAGGTTATCATTTTTTATGCCTGTCATTTTGTACTGGGTGAACCAATTTTGATGATCCTTTTTTATGTGATAGCTAGCGCTACTGATGTGGTCCCATTTAGTTTTAGTTAGGATCTGACAAGTAATTTTTGAGTTATTCGCAATAATTGTAGTTTTTATTAAATTTTCTTTGTAGGCATTTCCTTTTTTTATTAACATCTTAATTATTATTACAATGTCACAAAATGTCTAAATACTAAGTGAGCCTCCAAAATTACGCACTATATTGGGGAACGCAATATATATTATACTAACTATGTCTGGAACAATAGCAGTTGCGAACTTAAATATCGAAATTAAAAATAAGTTACTTCAAAGAGGATATTAATAATTTCGGCTAAACAACAAGTAGTATTTGATTTTTGCGGAAAACAAAATATTTTATCAAGAAGCGTGCATAACTTTAAAACTAGGTAATGGTCTGATATAACACTATTATACAAATAAGTGATGGACTTGTTATTGCCAAGGCAAGTTTCCTAGAAGGTGCCTAAGCGATTAGTATCAATATAGATAGTATTGAACGGGCGGCCTGTCCGTTGCGGGCGGTGGGTAGCGCCACATGGCCGCCGCCGCCGACGCCGCTTGCATGACGCTTGTTTGTCGCAAGATTCGCAGAACTCTGACTCACGCTTGCAATTTTCCTGTTCCAGAATAACACTGAGCCGCCAATACACATATGTTTACTGCTGCAAGCTACACACTCGACTCTATATACTTATATGTACACCTTGCCTGAACGTATTAGATGCGTACGCAAGGACAAACAATATTTTTACTATTTTATTATCGATACGCAAATAGAACTACATCCCGCGTCATTTACAACAGTACCTATAAGATGTTAGATGTGGTATTACCACTAACTATACAACTAACATTTATTAGTCGATTGTGCAAGGTTTATTTAATTGCAATTCAATTCGGCGGAAAGGGGGAACGGAAATTTTAGTAGGAAAGAGTCTTAACACTAGGTTCTCAGGTTCCCTCTGGCTACTCTGTTACGAGCCGGATACAGCGAGAAGCTAAAATAATTGCAATATAGGTAGAATTCTTAAGACACGTACATAATGTGATTGCGACGTGTCCTGCGGAGTGCTACATGTATGGTGCAGTGCAGTTTCGAAGACGCACAGATTTGCTTAGTAATGAATGTTCACAAAGAAACAAGTGTCGGCGCACGTGATGCCGACGTTGCGCTACGTGTTACGACACACACCCGAGGACCAACATCTAATACACTCTTTACCTACTTTCACGACGTAAACAACTCGATATAAACCTACATATAATATATGTAGGAGGTGTGAGCTGAGATGCAAGCGATGGGTCCTCGACGCATTGCGAATAGCGCATGACATCATAGCCTAATATTTATGTCGATTCTTTGGATACTGATTGCATCTAATTGAGACTGATAGTTCGCAGTCGGCGGTCCCTCCTCGCGCGGAAGTCCTCTCGGTAAGCAGTAAGCACTCATTCCGTGAAGTAAACAACAACACAGCGGCACGCGCTACTCCGCGAGACCTTACACACGGAGCGGCCGGAGGAGAACCATTAATGATTGCGTATCCACAGTTAAATGTGACGAGTTATGATCAACGCAAAGGACACTCACGTGTTTTATATATAAGTACACCCATACCTCGCTTTGCGTCGGGGCTACGTTCCAAAAAAACACGACGCAAAGTGAAAATAGATCTAAGATAGGTTCCAGGCTTACGAAAATACTACCTTTTAAAAATAAAATTGAGCAAAGTAAAATTTTTCAAACAAAAATAATATACAAGAAACGTATTCAATTAAACAAAATAAACTACATATTTATTTAATTTATGAATGATTGTTGTCGTAGGTCGGCTTTCTTTCATAAAAAAATGGTCCAATGTTTGTTGAACTGCTTTTTTTTCAACGCTTACGTTGGATCTTATTTGGGGAAATATTTATGTTTTTTATAACCAAAAACAACACGTAAACGTAACGTAAACGTAAACTTTATATAGTACGTAATTAAATTGAACTCTAAAATAAGCAAAACGAAGTGAAAATTGCGTTGATTTTTAGTTAGAAAGGGAATCCCCAAATTTTGATGTCATGGCACAATTAAAAACAAAAGTGTTTTAGGAAAAAAAAAATTAAAAAAATTAAAGACTCGAATCCAAAACAACGCAACTTCGAAAAAAACACAAAACGAAACGACGCAATGCGAGATGTTGGTGTATTTATTACGCTCAGGGTACAGTTACGCTTGATACATTATTATGTACTCTTAAATGTTTGAAGCTAGTGTTGTATGTAAAGCATCTACTTAAATGATAAGCTTCATTTCATTCTATAGCAATAAGACTGAATTAAACAAAAATAAAGATAGTGTGGAGATACTCACAATACGTCGGGGATCGCGGAAGCTGGTGCCCAGCTGTGCGATGTCCTTGTCGTCGGTTTCGATGAGGGCGGACGGGCCGGAGGCCGGGGCGCCGCCCGCCGCGCCGGCGCCTCCGCCCCCGCTCCCGCTGCCGCCGCTCAGCTGCGAGGACACGTAGCGGATGGCCGCCACCCACTCCTCACTGGAACACAGTCCCCCATAATACATACACATATAGAAAGAGAAAAAAAGAACGGATAACTAAAAAAATTTAAAATAATCATTTCCCAGAGCGAGAACGGTGACCGCGACCACCGCGTTTACAGTCAAATGCTGTCCCACTGCGCCATGGGCCCGATTTACAATTATTTCTTATATATCTATTATTTTCGTAATGACGTATAAAGATGTATAGACACTATTTTTTACTTAATAGTAGCATGTGGATAATCTGTATTCTTTCACAGGCAGAAGTGTATCACATCCACATAAAAGTAACCTTGTTCTTGCCCTGCCACTATCTGGCAAGGTTATACTTAGTACTTTATAAATTAACCATTAGTAATATTGTTTATACTCAGATGTAAGTCATGTCTGTTTCATTTCTGGGACACATCCAGAAGATGGACATAACAAACCATATTTTCAAAAATAATTACATTTTACTTCTTTAATACATACTTTATCACTCTTCAAACTAAATATTTACTCTTGGCAATAACGATATTTGTGAGTCAAGCTAACAAAAGTCTCTAACTATCCAGTATTGTATAGTATAGTTGCATATACTGATCAACCTGATCAGTCAACTTGGCATATAATATATTTTTAAATATTAATAAACAATGGGATAATACAAATTGTATTAGTCATAATACAAAAATTTCAAACAAAATAAATATATTCAGGTAAAAGCGTTTAAATAACATAAATTTACAATTTTACACATATAGTTTAACAATGCCTTCACTGAAAAATATTTATATTGAACTTATCCATTTATTCACACATACAGATATAATCTTAATTAACGCATGGACAGAAAATTTTGTTACTTAAACGGCTACAGAGCTTAATTCTGTATATAAATAACATACAAATATCTACATATACAAGTAACACTAAAATAGGCAACTGTCCTGAGTCACTTTGTTACAGTGTTTTATACTATATTGAAGGAAAATAAAATGTTTATTTTGTAAAAACCCATTGTTATTTTCAGTTTAATCTCACTACAAAAATAATTAACAATATGGTGAATGATAATGAATTTATAAAAGAAAATAAGAACATCTACAATTAAACGCAAACTTAAAAATTATTATACAAAAGGAAATTTTAAACAAAATCCCAAAGAAAACTAACCATAAGAAGGAAATTTTAGAAAAGAGTAGTCAATGTTGTATTAGAAACTATGTAAGACAAACTTTAACAAAGGTGCAAAATAATAATTATAGTTAAAACAAAAGCAAACTCAGGCATAAGCAGGGTCTTTTTTTTTTAATTTTTATTACGGATACATGGTCCATACCTTTTGTTAACTTTCTCTACATTTACATATCACTGAAATAAGCCAAGGAAATAAGATAAAATTTTTCAAAGAGTCCAAATATTTTAGTTGCCTACTCCTTATCAATAAATTAATGTTATTTAATACTTACTATGACTAATAACAATTACTATGCATAAGCAGGGTCAGAGAGACCTTTGTGTCAAGATAGTGTCTTTTTTGCGTTAATTGGCAGAATTCAATGCCTCACCCTATCACACCAGTGCAGAAAAATGAAAATAAATTAAACATAATTAATCCCCCGAGTGGAAATCAAACTCATGGCTGATATAGTCAAGACACTGTCGCACTGCACCACAATGGCCTCAAATAATTTAAATTATTAATATAAGCTCTGACTGGAATATTTTAAATTTAAATAATTTTATTCAATATAAGTTCAATATAAGAAGTTACATGCTTCAATTTTTGAACATCAAATAATTTACCATTGGTTCATTAAATTTAATGCCTCAAACCTGAGAAGAACTGACACAACCAACTTAGCGGGACTTCTTTTTTCTTAGTCAATACTTCACAATTATTTATTAGTGACAATGATACCTTTGAAACTTAAGGTTTCATAAATCTAAATTAGTCATTTGTCACAACATTAAGAGTTTCCAACAATAAAATAAAAAAAAACTATAACAATGAGTAAAACCGGGCCATCAAAACAAATGTTGTTATAAGTCATAAAAAAACAATAATTATATATAAGCAAATAAAGTATAAAAATTGTACATTCTAAAAACAGGTTATTTTTAAAATAGTTTTTGATAAGTTATTTTTTCCAAAACAAAAAGGGCAAATTTTTATTTATGACATATGGACAGATTAATGTCCTTAAACTGATTCTAAGGGCATTTTTCTTAACTTATAAATTGTAACTTTATGAACAAGCTAAAATAAGGGATGTCAAAAGTTTTCAATTATTAAAGCTCTATTTTAGTATGTATATTGGTACTTAACATTAGCAGGCTTATAGGAAAAGTGATTTAAAATTGTTTTGTATGTTTCTAGTAATTTAATTAATGTTAAGTAAGGTTTACTAAATATCAAGTCAAAAGACACCAACTATAGTAAACTAGCAATATGTTGAAAATGTCCAAGTGTGTGTATAATATTTCATAATAATTTATCATAATGATTATTTTTATTCAATACATATAAACATAATTCATTCAATAAGATCCTACCAATGTGGTAACTATGTACATAGGATCATAAAGATTCTCATGAAACAATAATTTACATTCTTCTACATTATATTTTATGTAACTTATTTTTTTTATGTTAAATGTGTTAGTTGAGATAATAATAGTATAAAATAGTTTTTAAACATGCTTATAATAATTTTAGTGTTTCTCATTGCAGAATTGCTGACTCAATCACATGAGTGTACTCACTGAATGTAAATAAACAAAAAGTGGACTTTGCCCCTTCCACATTATACCTTTACATGGTAGTCTGAGCGATTTTATGTATCCACTGGCCAGGTTTGTTTTTGTTGCTCGAAAATCAATGATCAATGAACCTGAGTCATGAGTGAGCGCATGTAGGTAGTATTGTGTAGGCAGAGTGCAAAGTGGGTAAGTGGTACTGACCGTGCCTCCTCAGTGTCGACTGCGAAGTTCCGTTCGATGACGGTGGTCCACTGCAGGCCGCGGATGGTGAACACGTAGGAGCGCGGCTTGTCCACGGCCATGATCTGGCAGTCGCGCACCGTGAACTTGTTGAGCGGGTCTCGGTAGTTGTTACGCTCGGGCTGCGTCTTGAAGCCCACCAGGTCGCCATTGTCGAACAGGATGAAGTAGCGGTCGCGCCAGTTGCGGATGTGCTCGCCGCGCTTCAGCAGCCAGCCCTCCTTCACGATGCTGCCGGGCGCCGCCTCCGCCATGGCCGGCCTGCCTGCCTGTTTGATAACAAACCCTCGCCGTTGCCGTCGCCGACCACCACACTGCTCCCCGCTGCTGCCCTCACCACGTTCCTCGTCTGCGCTGCTGCACTGCGCGACCGTTTCACCTTTGCCGTACTGGACTTCGAGACCAGATAACGAACATTTTTCACTTTACGAATCAGTTTATGCACGAATTATAAAGTTTTTTTAGTTTAGAAAACGACACGAATTAGCGACGTAGCCTCGCGGTAGCGAATAGCGATATGATAAAATGTCGAAGTATCTCTTCCGTCTGGGCGCGAGCGAGCGCGCGGCGAGACGTGCGGGCGCGGCCGCGAGTGCGACAGAGAGGTCCGATTAGGTAAACGCAACAAATACGTCAATCTATTTAGCAGCGTAATAACCTATTTTGACAAATTAGTGCCATATGTCTGCCGCTAGGGGCACAAACGGCGTTGTTTCTATTTTTCACAACGTTCCATTTTGCGCTGTCAAATCGTTGTCTTCATTATCCTTACATGTTTGTTATTCTCAATATTACATCTAGAAGAGTAACGGAAACGGTGAATAACTAAGGGCCTGAAAAGTATATCATTCTTATATAAGATTTTACAACTAAATTTTGTAACTACGTACAAAATGTTTTATTTAATGAATAAACTAATTGTAACCTGTGGTTGTATGGGGGGCATACTTGAAAATGTAAATACAACTTATAAAATAATTTTAAAGTATTAATTTTTAATACTTTGATTTATGGATCGTTCTCTATCATTTATTACAATTTAGTTATAAATTGTACCATATTTAAATATGATTACTAGCCGATTCGAAATGAAATTGCTAATCTGTAAAGCTACTGCTACTAGATATTAATGCTTATAATAATTATATAATATGTTATCTGAGTGTTGTAAGTTCGTTCGACATTTTATAAATGTATGAGATTTCAAAAAATAAAAATATTATTAAAAGAATATATTTTTTAATATCAGTTTAATGGTCCTACGCACATTTTAAGTAAATAAATTCACTCTAATTACAATATATCATAAATTTTAATGTAGTGTTGCCATATATTGCAGAAAAATACTAAAGTTTCTGAACTCAAAAATTTTCATCTCGCCAATTAAATAATATCTGTTGTGAAGAACTTCATCGCGCTTACTATATTTTTTAAATTTTTTTAATATCAATCTATATTCTCAACATATTTTAGATAGAATATAAAGAGTAAAAAATAAGAAATCAGCTAAATTACACACTAAAATAGATTTAAATAGAATTTAAGTTTGTAATTTGCAACCAAATACGAAGCTTTTAGCGAATATAATTTAACTATCAAAAGTTTTAGTAAATGTCTATCGTATAGTATATCGTAGCAACCACCACAGCAACGTATGCGCTACTGCCTATCTACACTACAAATTAGTACACAAAATTACGTATGAACAGTTAAATTCACAGACATAAAAATATATATACTTTTAATCCATAAGGTACATACATAGCACGCGACTTGTAATGAAATAAGTAGATACGTACACATTTAACGAAAATTATGATAATAGAGATTATTTATATGGACCTGATTCTTTTATCTTGAAAATTTGAAAAATATATTAAACAAAATACTATTAATTCTATGACTCACATATTTATAATTCATAGTAGTTATAGTTTTCAGAAAATGCTTTGTCTAGTGTTGTTTACAGATCAATAACACTCAGAGTCAGAATACTGAAATTATGATTTATGACGAATGAACTATTCAATGTTTGACTTGTATGTCAAACGATTCCTTTGCAAATCGGGCCGCTTTGTGATGAATCACTCCGAACTTCGTATTCATCAATGTAGAGACATTGTGTTATTGTGTGTGATGATTATGCATCATCGGTCACCGCACACAATACGCAACGCCCCCTAATGGTATTCGAACCCACTGCTGTGGTGTTCTTTCAGGCATACGTCAACAAGGTGTGGAGTTTTTGATGTTGTAAATATATGTACTCTAAAAAAAAATTTAAAAAAAATCCAATATTCCATGTCATGAAGCAATGTTTGGTAAGTAAAACAAGTAGTAGGTAAAAAAGGTTTAATCAAAATGTTCAGTGGGATGCAATCGATAAGAATGAATGAGATGAGAGGTTGGTTACATAAGTCGGAGGGCGGCCGTGGCGCAGCGAGTGGGAGCTGCGCGCGCCGCGGGTCGATACGGGCGCGCTGCCTCCGCCGCGTCCGCCGCGCCGCCCCGAGGCCAGTCCCGAGCCAGGCGCCCCGAGCGCAACCCGAGCGCAGCGCGAGCGGTCCGAGCCCTTGTGCCCGTGTGTTGCAATGAAGGTACACTTCTATCCCGTAGCGCGGTAATTACCTAGCTGTAGGTGGTGTAGGTGGCGGCGGTCCCGGTACGTGCCCGGCTGTGTCGCTGTGTGTGTCACGCGCCCGCGACCCGCCCGCTATCATTTCGTATCCTCTCATCTTGAAACATCTCCGCCCCGAGCCTCTCATCGAACTAGTGGCATGTCTGTGTAAAGACTATCATTGCGTGTCGATTTTTCATACTGAATTTCAACCAACTCGCTCCATTATGAATCATTCTTGAAATGTTTTCTTCAGTAACTCCCAAATCGCACATCAAGTTGTTGCATGTCTGTATATATATATATATATTACATAGTTGTATGGTTATACGTTACGCAGACTACGTTTAGGCTCGATCAATATCATATAAACGTTAAGAAGTTACCTTCTTTCTATATTTGATGTATCACTTTTTTAGGTGTTGAAATATATATATATATTTTAAGTATTGTATTTTTAAAGGAGAACGGATAATAATATAAAAAACAGTTTTCTAATCTTTAATTTTACCATAAAATATTTTCTTTTGGTTTTTAAAAACTTAGCGGCTTTTATTTACCAGTATTATATAAAACAATTTTGGATAAAATATAATTATTTTGTTTCAGCAACACAGAGAAAAAAATATAAGATCATATAATGCTAAAGTTACCCAAAGGCCTTAAAAAGAAGAAAAAAGGAAAAAAATCAAAACGCAAGGGAGAAGAAGAACTTTTCACTGAAGAAGAATTAGAAAAGTATAGAAGAGAGCATCAACAGCAAGGTGAAGGTGAAGGATCAGTGAAAGAAAATGAAGAATGGTCAAAGTTTAAGGACTTGACAACTGGTGTTGATTCAATACTAAAGAAAACCCAAGGAGATTTAGATAGGATAAAATCCACGTCTTTTTTCCAACGTGTGCCAGCAGGGCCTAAAGAAATCGAAGTACCAGAGAAAGAGGAACCACAGCGCCCAGTTGTTGAAGTAACAGAAGCCGACTTTCCCCATTTAGCAGCGGCGGCTGCCACTGATGGTGACGGAGATAAAAGCGATTACGGTGTTACTGACGACGAGTCTGAAGACGAAGACGATCAAGACGATATATTTGATACTTCTTATGTAGACGCTGTTGAACGTGGTGAAGTAAAACTCGCGTATGTTCCAGATTCACCTGAAGAATTTCAAGATGATGATATCTTTGATACATCTCACGTTGATGCTCTAATCAAAGGTCAGGAAAATAAAAGTTCAAGAGGCAAGAAAGGCTTAGACATTGGAGTGGCAGTTGAGGTTCTCACAGGTCGTATAGACAACCTTACAATCACAAGCAAGAGGCCAAAAAGAATTATTCCTGGCGATTTATTATTAGAAAGTGTAGATAAAGAGGCAATAACAGTTTCATCAACAAATGTTATTGAACCTGTTGAAAAGAGTATTCTAGACATTGATACAGATGTACCATTAACTACACCAATTGATCTTAGTGTTTCATTACACACTTCTTTATTACTACAACAACAACAAAAACCTACAAGTCAAGAAGATCTTCCTACTGCAGTAATTGAGGAGAAGTCTAATGAAACTGATGACATAGAAATCGATGAATTCACATTATTGGCCGCTGAATCATTGGAAGTGAAATCTACAAAACCTAAATTAGAAGAAAAAGAAATTATAGTTGAACCAGTACTTCAAGAATCTTGGTCTGCTTTTGAAGCTGACAAAAACGAAAGTGTATTTGCTGAAGGAATCGTAGAAGATCAACTAGATGTCGTTGATCCTTACATAGACCAGGACGATCCATTTGATACAAGTTTTGCTGATGCCGTCATACCAACATCTACTTTTGGGCAATTAAAGCAAGACGAAGTTATATTAGAAGACGACGACGATTTTGATCCGCGGGCAGAAGAAGTTCAAGTGAAGCTTAATAACAGGCGTAAGTCCTCTGTTAGAATTCATCTGACAAATCCTTCAGGAATAAGAGAATCTATTACTTCTGACGATATTATAGAAAATGGGACAAGTCCACCAAGGGATCTGTTAGGAGGTAGTACTACTGATTTGACCCAATTAGGCGATTCACCTTTAGATCCAGTGGATATAAATAATACTGAAATAGATCCATTTGACACTACCATTGTTGATAAAATTGTTGCTCCAGGAAAAGTTGAATTAAAACTTTTGGAGCAAGAATTAATTGGTAATTCGGTCCCAGTGACTATTTATAGAGTGCCTAGTGATCCAGACTTTGATCCTAGAGCGGATGAACCTAAAAAAACAGAAAGGAGAGCATCTCGTCCAGAGAATCTTGTCGTTAGTAAAAGTGTAGTTTTCAATGTGGATGGAGTAGAAATTTCTGAACTAGACATTAAAACAAAGCCCACCAAGCCTTTAACACCATACTATACACGTGAAGTTTCAATAACCGAAGATTTAAGTGAAGAAGCAGAAACAACAGATAAAGTTTCTGACATATTACCTCGAACTCGTTCTGAGGAAGATTTAACCGTAAATGTAACTTATGAATGTAAGCGTAGACATTCAGAATATATACAATCCAATTTAAATAAAAATACATTTAAAGGAAGTGATCTTCTTCATAGTAACACGAACGAAATCGAAGCTAAAGTATTAACACCTATAGGTCCAAGAGCAGCCAAAGACTTGACCACAGAGGTTGAGTCCGATCCTTTTGACACATCTTTTGCTACTGATATACAACCAAGTAAAACTGAATTAAAACTTTTAGCTAAAGAGTTTTCTTGTGAAAAACCAAAATCTTTGGAAACTGAAGGTGGAACGGATTTACTAGAGCCAGAAGACGATATATTTCAGGTTAAAGCTTTAACGCCAGAACCATCTGATTCCCTACGAATTTCACAAGAAGATTTTGATCCTTTCGATACATCATTTGCTAGTGATTTGAATCCAGGAAGGACTGAGATTAAGCTACTTGAATCAGAGTTTCTAAACTAAGTAGATACAAAAATGGCGTACAATCCTTTTTTAAGCATGAATGAGCCCGCTGCTCCTACGACCACGGATATATTAAATCCATTCATGATGACTGAATCGGAAACATCTAATTTTTCATCTGGTGATAATCCATTTGCTACAAGTAATCCATTTTCTGATTTCGGAAATAACTATGAGCCACCTGTTGGTGATACAGTACCAGTAGACATATTTGGAGGGGCAGAACCTACGGGTGTCGGTGCTAAGCAGTTCAATGAACCTGACTCCATGGATATATTTGGAAATCTTTCCATGGACAATGAGAAACTTGTCAAACCAACTGAACTTGAACTTGTGTCCACTATGATTGATTGCAGTTATCCTAATGAAGAAGAAAGAAAAGATATACAATCGTCGACTCGGCCGCTTCCGCCGGAAACACAGAATTTGATCTTAACTGTAACGGGACAAATGGAATTTACAAGCACGCATTTGTTAGACCGCATTCCACCAACACGAACACCAAGTCCGGTATCAGCGTTAGATATGCATTCGCCTAGCCCAACACCTGAACCTGAATTAATTGAAGAGCCGGCTACAACAGTAGATATCAACCGTAACAAGCCCGCTCGTCCACCACCTGCACGGCCTCCAAGACCTGCGCCACCACCTAGGCCTCAAGCACTTCCTCAAATAGCAGCCGATGACATTAACTTATTTGATGCTCCGGCTCCAACAGTAGTCAAACCAACAAAAGAAGCAATCTTAAGTTTATATTCGGCTCCCAAGCAGGAAGAAAAACAAATAGATTTTCTTAGTGACGATATTCCTGAACTACCAACAGATGCTGAAATTAAGCCTACAGAAGTATTTACTGTAGTGACAGATACATCTGAAACTAATAATTTGTTTTTCAATGAACCAGATACAAACATGACTGATTCAGTGGAACCTGAAGCACAAAAAGAAACCCCCCCAGTCATAACTGACCAATCAGATATTGAAGTTGCTCCTATGGACTGTACGGAACCATTATCTGAAGTACAGAACGCTTCGGTAAATGTTTCACCCTTTGCGGACATCACTGATGAGAGTTATCACTTACAACAAGTAAGTGAAAGTGAAAAAAATCCATTTGAGTTTACTGATAACACAGAAAGCTCTGAGCAACAAACAGATACGGTGACTGCAAAATATGAAGACGTAGTGATGACTTCAATCAATGACACTCCATTTACGTCAAGTGAGCCGTTCACTACGACTCCACAGTCCAATGTAATTGAAACGCAAATAGACTTCTTTGACTCTGGGGCAAAAGACGTTTTTGAAGATACTCAAAATACTAATATTTTTAATATTAGCCACGACAATACAAACGAAGTCCCGACTACATCCACAGCAGATCTGGGTTGGGACACAGCCGATACAATGGCGCAAGACGTATTTCCTGAATCCCAAGACGCCTTTGACGCATTCTCCGCTAAATTTGATTCGACAAGTGCTAATCATATGAATACAGGTAAATATCTTTAAACAGAAATATCTTTGTTCATTTTATAAATTACACTATAGTCAGATTGTGTCAAGTCGTAACTTTTTTCAAAGGCCTGATTTTGTGATCTCAGGCACACAATAATCTGCTAGTGTCTAGTAGGATAGATAAAACACAAATGATATTTCATTTATGTTTTCGGTTGGGGAGTATTATGAACTGATGAAATGTATACAGATGATAGACTAAATAAAATATAACATAAAGCTATACTCGTATAAGTTATTTATTATACACGTATGTGCAAAAAAGTTTTAACTTAATGCGTGGAATCACTAAAAATGTAGAGAAATATATAATTTTTTTTTTATAAATATTTTTAAAAAATGTCTTAACAAATTTACAATAAAGGTACTGTTTAGACACGCTGTTGTATTTATTTGCAGTTAATAATATATTAAAATGGTTTTTAATAGATGCTTGGGGCGACGACGGCACCTCGGATAGTGGCCCCGGTGGTTTCGAAGCAGAAGCCTTCGATCCGTTCCTCAGTATGGGCGCGCCGCCGCCGCCCGCCGCCACGCCGCGCCTTGAGACGCAGGGCTCGCGGGACTCCGCGGATGATACATTCTCTGTGTTTATACGGTAAATAATTAGTCGACATATCTCTACTCTATATAGTCTACAATTTTATTTAAGTCACACGTTAGTAGCAACAAGACGAGGATAATGGAAAGTTATAAGCGATAGATAACATTTGATGTCTTGCTTTATAATTTATGCTAGAAAATTAAACTTACTTATTATTGACTAATAGAGCATTATATGTTATAAATATAATACTATTTTATAATATAAAATTCGACACGTACAAAGTTTAGCAAGTAGGTCCCTTAGAAAGTATAGAGAACTAAGAAAGAAATTCCTGAAATTCATTCATAAAATGTACCCAAGTGAAATTGCGAGCGATAATTAGTAATTTATAAAACAACTTTAGTCCGAAAGACGACTCGAGTGGGGCGGAGTCCGCGGTGCCGGCGCTCGCGCCGCCGCCGCGCCCGCAGGTGCTGCCGGAGTCACCGCGCGTTAATCCCTTCGACAAGACTGGAATTGACATTCCCCAGGCTCAAGTCGACTTTGACCAAGGTACGTAAAGATATATATAATAATGTTTTTTGTTTTTTTGCGGCGTTGAGTTTCGCCACTCAGCACGCAATGCCTCAATTCAGTGGAAAATGGGGAACGGAGTGTCTTAACACTAGGTTCCCTCTGCCTACCCTGCTATATGCGGAATACAGCGTGAAGCTATGTATTTTTTTATGTATGTTTTTTTATCCGTTTATATGCATGTAAGCTTATAGTATCAAGCTTGACTTTGTCACTTATTGACTTTTGATTTAGAGTGAGTGTTGTTATGGTAAAGTTGTTTATAAGGGTTTGCTATTGACAATTGTATCGATTCAGGTTAGTTTTAAGTTTATTATTTTGTTGTAATATTTTATTGGCTTTTGTTATTTTTGTGTATTTTATTGATATTCGGTTTTATTATTGCATCATACATTTGTTTATCAATATCCTTGAACAAATCCAATCCAAATTTAAGTCATTTAAATTTGTGGTTTATATGTAAATAAAAAAATTGAACGGAATAGAATATATAGTCACGTCTTTTGAATTGCGTTCATTTGTACGTACTAAGCAATTACGTGGATATGGAATAATCTTTGGGTAGTGAATCCTTGTTTTCCCTACAGAGAGTTATATAGTCAGACTCTGAATTTAGATATCATATAATATTATAATTGTATAAAGTCTTTTATTGTATATATTTTATCTTTATATAAGTCAATAATAGCGTAAGTAGGTAATGTGTTGATCAATTCATATTATTCAGAAGACGTCAGAGGACGGGCGGGAAGCGGTGGCGAGACACCACCGACGCCGCTCTTCGACGAGGATGTGTCGGTGCCGCTGGAAGACTTCCCGCGCACAAAATATACCGGCCCCGGATGGGAGATGCATCTCCGACAACCCAACAAGAAGAAAATCACCGGACAGCGGTATACTCCTACATAATTTGATTAATAATTATTTTTATATATGCAAGTATTGCATTTAAGTACTCTAAATAACTCGCGTATAAAATAAACGGTATGCATAGCTTCTGGAAGAAGATCTTCGTGCGTCTGCTGTACCAAGGCGACAATCCGGTGGTGCAGTTGCTGAACAGTGCCACCGACAAGGAACCACTGCAAGAGCTGCCACTACAGGCGTGCTACTCGGTGTCCGACGTCGGCGCACAGCAGTTCGACCAGTTTGGCAAGATATTTACAGTGAAGCTGCAATACGTTTTCTACAAGGAGCGTCCCGGCGTGCGTCCGGGACAGGTGACGAAGGCGGAGCGCATCACCAACAAGTTGTCACAGTTCGCGGCGTACGCCATCCAGGGCGACTACCAGGGAGTCAAGGAGTTCGGCAGCGACCTGCGCAAGCTGGGCCTGCCCGTCGAGCACGCGCCGCAAGTACGTCTACACCTTTACACCTTTTATGTATTATGTCTTATATGGTTTTTGGTAATCGATCAAGCGTCAATATTTTCTTTGAAAAAAAAAATAAAATAATTGAATTCCTAGACCGCTACAATATTTCTCTCAGATAAATATTAATTTAAAATATGATGACACTTGTCCAGGTGTCCCAGTTATTTAAAATCGGCTCTCTGAACTACGAGGATGTGAAGCAGTTCTCGTGCTGTGTGGAGGAGGCGCTGTTCCGTCTTAGCGCGCACCGCGACCGCGCGCTCACATACAAGATGGAAGAGGTGAGTCATTATTACTTTGTCGCCATTTAGAATATTTTTTATTTATAGAATTATATTATAATAAGCATACATGTTTATAACATCTTGTTTATTGGAGAGGGTTAATAAAACACGCAATTACTATTCACATTTATTCTTTTAGCTCTCACTGTATCTTCTTTTTCAGGTGCAAATAACAGCTGTTGACGAGCTCTACGTGGAGCAGGACGCGGAGGGTTCGGTTTTAAAGCAAATCGCGAGGGTGCGGTTGTTCTTCCTCGGCTTTTTAAGTGGTAAGAAAAATGGTTCACGACGCGTACAGGGCATCATAGATCTTTCATAGTGTAATCTTAGTAATTATCATTTATTTTTAATAATTAAAACATATTATTTACAGGCATGCCCGACGTGGAGTTGGGAGTGAACGACCTGCGTCGGCAAGGCAAGGAGGTGGTCGGCCGACACGACATCATCCCCGTCGTCACCGAGGAGTGGATCCGCGTCGAGGACGTCGAGTTCCACGCGTGCGTGCAGCCTGATGCTTTTGGAGAATCTCAAATTATCAAGTACGTCACTTTGAATACTTTATTATTCTGTAGTAAAATTGCAATATTTGTCAACACGTTTCAAATACTATACAAAAATGCAATTGAAGGTTTAAGCCGCCGGACGCTTGCTACATCGAGTTGATGAGGTTCCGCGTGCGTCCGCCTAAGAACCGCGAGCTGCCGCTGCAGCTGAAGGCGGCGTGGTGCGTCGCCGGGAACAAGGTGGAGCTACGCGCCGACGTGCTCGTGCCGGGCTTCGCGTCGCGCAAGCTCGGACAGGTGCCCTGCGAGGATGTCGCCATACGGTTCCCGATCCCCGAGTGCTGGATCTACCTGTTCCGCGTCGAGAAGCACTTCCGATACGGATCCGTCAAGTCTGCGCACAGGTACGGGCAGTGCAGCACTGCACACTACTTTATATCGACGGTCCCTAAGTAAAGTATCGAAATTGCAAAAACACATTTTTTTTATTACTGTTTTGAACTATAAATAAAGATGTTTTTACCATATTTAAAAAAAATCAAAAAAGTCATTGCGTATGCGTTTTTTCATCACGTATTTAATCGAAATATAACATGTGTCTTTGCGACGTATAACAACCAATTGTAACTTTCGCGAGTCTATGGCGGTGGGCGCGAGACAAGGACGAAACTACCACTATCGCGAGTGTAAGCCGCAATGGCTACGCGCCCGCCGTCGATTCTGAGCAATAATAGTCTTATAGGTGTGTTATGAATATTTCTTTTTAAAATCTATAACTAATATTACAATTTTTTCCCGCGTAAAATATCGAATCATGTAGGTTCGATCGCTTACGACGGATTGTATTTTCTGAATACGAACGAAAGTGGCAGTTCCTATTATGTACGTGGTTTGTTCACGACATATTTTTATCGATACTGACGTTTTCGATATTATACGTGGGGTATTATAAAATAAAATCTTTAATGAAGGTGCCTCTTTCGATCATTTTTGAATGAAATTTTATTTATTTTTTGTAAAGATTTGATATCTTGTATAAAGTTAGTCTTAAATAAAGATAAAGTGAAATTAGTCTTAAATAAAGATAAAGTGACTTTCTTTTATGTTTATTTTTTGGTAATAATAAAAAATATAAACAATTGCAAAATGAAAATCAACTAAACCAAACATTTTTTATAAATGATTTATTATTATATATTTATTAAAAATGTACACTAGCTACACTTAGCTTTTACTTTTTTTATGAAGTTATCGCTACCAATAAACTGTACCGTCAATGGATTCAATTGGAATAATTCAAAGAAGTTGGTGGATGTCTTTACTCAGATAGAAATTTAGCACAGGAGAACAGGCTACAACTCGGCTATCATTGAAGTTAGTGGCCCAAACTCAACCATTATATTGCATAGCAGGGAGGAAACAGTTCCAGCACTATTCCCAAATGTAGATTCCTGTCCCCCGTACAAATGTTAATACTTTTATTATCTCAAATCAAAATGAAGGACAAAAACTTGAGGTCTCAGAACATTTAGATGAGAACCATGCTAAATCTACAGTATTGTTACCGAAAGTAGACATATGGCTGTGTCGGAATATGAGCATCATATAGCAGTGTAGAATAAAAAAATACAAAAGAAATGCGCCTTTATAACTAAATCGGAAAGAAATATCAAAATGCCCCGAAAAGAGGACTGATAACGAACGGAAATACTTATTAAGGTCTGGCCAGCAAAACTTCCTATTTTCTTAACTTAATGCAAAGTAAATCTCTGGAAAATTTGATACAGAATCTTGCAAAATATTCTTAACAATTTTTGGACAATTACTGATCATACTAGAGCAAACACAGATACTAATGGGAGGTCATTCATATGCTCACCAGAAAATTAATAAAGAACGAATGACGTGGGAAGGACCTTCTAGAAAACAGTTTAGGACGAAATATTTTTTACCCTCACATATAGTTAATACATTTATACTACAATGGGGTTTGTAATAGCATATTTTTGAATACCTTATGTGTTACTGACGAGTTTGATCACAATGCTCATAATAAAACGAATCATGAAAGTACTGCGTTATCAAATAATAGAAGGAAAACTATTCTATGCGGTTTGATTTTTAATATGATATGTTAGAGAGTAGTTTAAAATAGTAGTTAGGTACTACCTCATTTAGGAACCTAATTGCTATCTTAACCTTGTATTAGTTTATGTACTGTCATTACTTGAAAAATTGTATTTTTAAAGTATGCAGATTTTTTATGTCAATTCTTATTTCATGTTAGGTATTTTTTTTTTAAATATTATTGGAGCTTAAATTATTTTTGTCACTTTTAATTTATGATAGCTATAGAAGTTTTATAAGTAATTTATGTTAATTGTGATCTCATTTCAAAATGTCTATTATTGAATACTCACAGTTCACATTTGTTATAACTTGTTTTTGTACATACGAGTACGTGACCTCAGCGTTTTAAATTTAACAAAGACTGATGTTAAGGCTGTTAAATAAAACAATTTTTATTTTTTTAAATCTATAATAAATATGTTTTATTGTATATTTGTTATTCTATCAAAAATGTTAATACTATAAATAATCTTCGAATTAAATGATTGAATGTGACACTTTCAATAAAATATTACTGACATAAACCAAAGTAAACAATTGAAATAGGCAGATTCGATACATTTTTGAAAGTGCGGTCCTTTGTATATAATCGATAGTGCCAGTTACGATTAAAAAAGTAAGTCCAGATACGTAGTACACTATTGTAACTGAGTTTCTATAAAAACTATTTAATATCATAAATTTTTGCTACTACGTAACAGTTCGTAATTCCAACACATATTGGAATCCCAATTTTTATCATGATCCATACATTTATGACAAAGTTATGCAAAAAATAAACTTAAAATCGCTCTCCATTTTTCACTTTCGATACTTTACCTAGGGACCGTCTATATTTTCTTTATTCGCACAAGTGGACATTTTATCCCTTTCGGCAGACGCACTGGCAAGATCAAGGGCATCGAGCGGTTCCTGGGCGCCGTGGACACGCTGCAGGAGTCGCTGATCGAGGTTACGTCGGGGCAGGCCAAGTACGAGCACCAGCACCGCGCCATCGTGTGGCGCATGCCGCGCCTGCCCAAGGAGGGGCAGGGCGCCTACACCACGCACAACCTGGTGTGCCGCATGGCGCTCACGTCGTACGACCAGGTGCCGGCCGAGCTGGCGCGCACCGCGCTCGTGGAGTTCACGATGCCCGCCACGCAGGTGTCGCACATGACGGTGCGCTCCGTGTCGCTGCAGGAGCACGACGGCGACCCGCCCGAGAAGTACGTGCGCTACCTCGCCAGGCACGAGTACATGTGAGTACACCTGCACCATACCACCTACATTCTTAATTATACTTAGTATAAGTACCTATAGACGCGTAGAGTAGTAGTAATTATTTCATGTTTTTCTCATATCGCACGAACGCCTTGTAATAAATCTCGGTTCTTATTATTGCTTATTTATTCAACCATTCGGGGAAACGTTTAAAAAGAAATCAGATATTTAATCTGTAGCAGTTTGATAATTTGACAATTTGACAACTTCCCAATGGATAGTAATATTATTATATTTAGATTAAGCTGATTTTTAATAATGAAGTGTTCGTATACATTGACACGTGAGCGTGTTGTGCACAGAGTGGGTATCGAGCGCACGTCGGGGCAGGCGGCGCCGGCGTACGCCATCACGTCGAGCGCGCCGCCCGCCGCCGCAGCCGCCGCCGCCGAGCCCGCGCCGCCGAGGGAACCCTCCTCCGACTCCGACTCCGACTAACATGGAACAGGCCTCGGACTTCGCTACTGCTCGTGAAAATACGTTTAAAATCAATATAGTATCTACGAAACTATTTAGGCATCAAATACTTTTGTGCGCAGGTCATTGAGCGCTTTTTACATCACAATCTAGCTCGTACTCACATGACACTCACTTGGTAGTGAGTGTTAAGTGACATTGTACATCGTACATGCGTTATTACGAAAAGTGATAAATGAAATAGAAATAGCATAAATAATGGCGACCATGGAACTTGCGTCGATGTTTTTGGATTTGAGGTATTTAACAAATTGTAAATGACATGTATTGTTTATTTCGCATACAAGAAAGTCATATATTCGATTTAACGAACAGAGAATCATACTCTTATAGTGTTTATATCAGTCTTAAATAAATATTAAATATTTTCAAAGTACTTAGTGTAAGCGTTCACCGTTGTGAATGTATATACATATACTCGCATATAGTACCATCATTCTATGAACACTATCTTGTATCATTAGGTCACGTGTCGTTCAAAATTATGTGTGATTCCATAATAATGATATTAGAAGAAAAAATGAGTTATACTTATAGTGTAGTAAAATCAAATTTGCGAACATCGGGACTCGGAAGGCGCTCCCCGCCGCTGCAGTCGCCGCCGCGAGACGCTCGCAATTCTGTATATTTTTGGTATCTATAAACATAAGTTGCCTATGTAAGTCGATACTATTTTCGATTCGATTCAATGTGCGTACTAGGAAATTAGTGTAGAGCAAATTGTATATAAATAATAAATATATTAATATTGTTTGTAAGAGACCGGACGCGCCCACCGACGCGAGCGACCGCCGTAAGCGGCCGCCGCGACTAGCCGTAGAGTATTTGATGAGAGATTCCTTATATTTTACTAAATAATCACATAGAAATGCTTATTTATTATAATATGAGTATTAAGTAAGAGCACATCCTATACTTATCTATTAGAGTTTGCAAGTTTCTATATAATCGTCCGGTGACGACATCTACCCACCTACAGTATAGATCACTATAGTCCAGTTACCGGTGTAGTACTGTACGTACAGTTATGATTTCCTGTCATATTTGTGTATTAAAATATTATTGAATGGTCCAATTTAAGTATTTATGAAGCGAATCCTCCGAGCTACAGATTTATAAAAGCATTAAGCAAAGCTGACGGCGCTCTTATTTTGGCCAACAGAGGTCGTTCAACGATGCACGAGACATAATTTAACCCTAATATATCTATTTAGGTATATTATAGCTACTAGTGGAAATCGAGAATATATTTATAAATCTTATAAAAAAATAAACTATATAATTAATTCAAATAAATGTAAAAATAAAAATATCTACATTATTTATAGTACTTTAATGATATCTGAATAAATGATATTAACATAACTTGTCCCGTGCTGGTAGTCACCTCCGCGTGGCCCGAGGCTCGCGGCCAGCCGGGACGAGTATTAACCGTGAGCTTCGTTGATAGCTTAGCTTTAAGCGCCACTCTACAGTCTCTACAGTGTACAGTGTACGGTGTAGTGTGTACACTATTGTAAGTCGTATAGCTTTCTTACAGTCTAGGTGTTTACTCTGTCTGTTGTCTGTTTATATACGAGCGTGCTACGCGTCTCCTAGTGCGTAGCGCGTGCGTGCGCGCCGCATTCCTGTACTGTCTCCTTTTGATGTTTCTACATTGCAGTTGAGATATTTTTACAGTTGCCGTTATACTTATTCGTGTGCGACTCAAGTCGCACATGTTCGTAATATTATACACGTTGTACTCGTAGCAATATTTAGGATTATTTTTAATAAATAATTGTTAGAGCACAAATATGAGAAATTATTCAAAATATAAATATATTTAATCGTTGGCCATTCGTAGCAGCTCCAGTTTCAAGTCGAAAGCCAGTCGTCTGACAATAATACAAGTGAGATACCTGCAGCCGGGCGGCCGACCTCGACGTCGCCCGCACCCCGCACCCCGTACTCCGTAGTGATAATGATATACATGTATAATATTATCTAATATTGTGTAATGTTGTAAAACAATTTATCGTTTGTTGTTGACGTCATACTCTTATCCAACCTAAGAAAGTTAAACTTAAGAGCAATGACATACATATATCGTTACGTTTAGCGTAAAATATTATAGTTGGGAAAGCTGACACGTACATACTATAACATTATATCGAGTGCGGCCGCGCTCGCACACACGCACCGTGCGGCGGCTTGGCGGCGCGGCCGACGCGTTGTGTTGTCAATAAAATAAATACATTGTGCGTTATGCTCTTTTATTTATTGTACCTCCCCTTCATGTACTCTCACATAATCTACCTTTAATATAGATAGTAAGATTAAAATAAATTTCTAGAAAATAATATATGAAAACATGACAAATCATTTATGGATAATAAAATAAGAACAGAAGCACTCTCTACTAACATTGAAGTAGCGCTCGACATAGAATGACATAGACCTCCCTTGCAAAATTAAAAGTTTACTTCTTCGCTTATTTTTCGTCACACAAGAATTCTTCAACAAAGAAGACGGGAAGAAAATCCTAATCACAAAAAAGACCAAGTGAAACTAATAAATGAAACATCGAATCTTGCGTTTTTCCAACTTCCAGTCTTAGGCTATTAGATTACTAAAACTATATAGAGATATATATATAAAATACCATGGATGTTCATATATCCCTATAGTAACTATTATCCTGTAGGTTGATTACTTCGCCTTATATAGCTTTTACCACGTCTGCCTAGGTAAAACACAAATGCAGCTCCTGTGAGGATGTATTAGCGTTGCTACTTACCATAATGTGACTATTGCAAAGGTCAGTCAAGCCACGAGTGGTGTCTATCTAAAGCTAGAGTATTTAGATCCAAAACTTACACTAGTACTTAAATTCGGCTCAATCTACTCAGCATGCTGGTAAATCTACCATTGATTTATTCCAATTTACAAAGCAAAGGTAAGCTGATGTGAATCGTGTTATATGGACGCTTCGCCACTGTTACCTCCCCAAGTCAAAATATGTTTGGATCAAATATCTCGCTACATAAATTCCCACAAGCATAAAACGAATGATTGCTTTAATATGCCTATATTTAAAAAGTAATGTAACAGTTTCGTTCATTTTCCGCCCTTAGTGCGTAAGTAGGTCGGCGCTGCACAGTGTTGGCGATATTCACACTCTACGATCTTTGTAAGTTTTTATATATATAAGTTAATATCAAAATCAAGATCAAGATCAAAATATTCTTTATTCAAGTAGGCTATTACAAGCACTTTCGAATCGTCAATTTACAAAGGTGTTATTATTAAAATAATCAGATAGCTGATTAAGTATTATTTTTTCAAAGATTTTACTTAGTGACGGTAATAAAGATACAGGTCTATAGTTGGACGGATCACTATTTTCTCCACTTTTAAACAAAGAAACTATTTTACTGTTTTTCATAAGATCAGGGAAAATACCTTTGTTAACACATTCACTAAAGATCTTAGCTAACTGAGGAACAATTTGTGGCAATAAAAGTTTTTACAATTACTTCTGGTGTCTGGTGATTTTGCTTGAATGCAAACTTTTTTAAATATTTTGGAGAAAACATTGACTCGCTTCAGGAAGTTAGAATCACGATTCCATTGCCTCATATCATATAACTCATATAATTTATGTCTACTACGGTATATGCCTACAGTTGCCCAGTCACAAAACTTTATTTTAACATTTTTATGTAGTGTTTTTAATTGAAACGTCGTGTTAAATTCATTCAAAATTACGGTAAACAATTTTTTGTAACATGTACCTATTTTCTGTACAAGTTTCCATTTTTGATATTTTTCTTTCAACATTATCTCTAAATGTATTTAATTTACTGTTAGTGATCGGTCTAAATGTAATTTTTCGCGTATGACTAACTTGATCAGTAAACACTGAAAACCGCACAATGATCAGAACTTAAATTATTTATTATGAGTTGGTCCTCAACATCACAGTGACAGAAGAGGTTATTTATACAAGTTATGAGATATTTGTAATACGAGTAGGTTCGCAAAATATATTCGTTAAATAAAACGATTTATATAGATTTAGAAAGCGAACACTTTGGGAGGTATTTTCAAAATATCTACATTAAAATATCTAAATATGCTTTTACTACTTTTAGAAAGTTTTCTTAGGGCATCCTCCATTTTATTTTCAAACAATTCAAAACTACGGTATACGCATACTATAACATACTGTTTATTTATTTGTTTATGTATTTATTTATGTATTTACTCACTCACTCACTCACTCACTCACTCACTCACTCACTCTCACTCACTCATTCATTCCCTCACTCACTCACTCACTCACTCACTCACTCTCTCACTCTCTCACTCACTCACTCTCTCACTCACTCACTCACTCACTCTCTCACTCACTCACTCACTTTCTCACTCACTCTCTCACTCACTCACTCACTCACTCACTCACTCACTCACACAATTTTACGCTAATGAGCGAGCCACAAGTTACGAGCGTTGTTTTGAAGTAAAAACTTCTTTAGCGGCGTTGTGCACTATTTGTGACGCGTAAAAAATGTTATACTCGCGTCAAGATATGTGACCCTGACTGAAAATTTGCAAGGTGACGTCACGTACACTTTGACAATTGAATGTAAAAATAGACAATCTTAATCAATGTGAAAATAGATTCTTCACCTAATCGTTTCAATTCTATTGATAAATTTATTTTTAGTATCAATTTTTACATCTGCCGGCCGGTTTTTTTTTATATTTGTACAATGAGGTTTGCTTATTAGCAAATTTGATTGTTTTGATATTAAAAAATAATGTGAATAGCAGTCATTTTAGTTTACATTATTTACGCGGAAAATCTATTCGTATTTTGTTAGTCACCATGTCAGGCCCCAGATAAGATTTTTTTTAATAATGTGACTTGTTTATTTAATTTTTACTGATTACAATATATTTTATGCCCATCTCTAAAGGCTGCAAGAGATATAGGGTTTTTTATGTTATGCATGTGATTTATTTCACAATTTAAAAGGTAAATTATTAGTCCCTAGAATGTCATGTCCCTTGCATGTCCTAGGAATGTGACAAGGGGAAGTTCTAGTACTTTAATTTGTAATAAATCGGAAAATATGTTTCTTTACTATAGTAGTATGTGTTTATATTAATTATTTATTTTGTTTTTTTTTGTCTTTACGTGTATGTTTTACTAGTCTATACATATTTGTCAGTCTATAGATACCTTCGTCGTACGGAAATTAGCTTCTTCATCAGCTCCTACGTGTAATTTATAAAATCTTAAAAATCTTGTATATTAAGTGACTTGTTTTAAACATAGTAACATGGTTTTATTATCTACCATAAATACCACTTTGAAATCTAATTGAGAGCTAATTATCATTAGGACAACTTCACTTCAGAAATCGTTTCTCTGTTTTTATGTAATGACCCATATATGTCTCGTGTGCGCACATCACGTGCGGCGCGTGGCGAACAAAATATATTCACGACATGCCGTGGTGACAGTAGCGGCGTCATCGTGTTTTCAGCTGAAACATTGCCATGATAACATAAAGCTAAACCGCCGTCGTACTACTCCGTACTAACCTGTTACCATCACAGTGTGCGTGACGTTGGACTATTATTTTTTATAGGAAATTTATATCACATATTTTTTGTTGGGTAATGTTGCCCTGTCGCTATTACATGAGTTAATAAATATTTTTTAAAACTGGAAGGTTAGCAACTCGTAAAAATATATTAAATTTGGGTCATCGCTGGCATTTCTCCGTTAACAATGGCTGAAATGCCAATAAATGTCAAATATCGAAGCGGTGACCCGTCGCAAACGTCAATATCGATTGGTGTTCGGAGGCCACCCTATATTTAGTTAATTAACCTGGACATGGCAGCACCGACCGCCGTCGAGGGCGGCGCGCGAGGGCGCACGCGCGTGGGCGGCGCAGGCGTGAGGGCGGTGAGGGCGGTGAGGGCGGTGCGGGCGGCGACTCGCGCGGACTGCCTCTGCGAGCGGCGGCGTGTCGCGCTGCGCTGCACCTCGCTCGCTGCACCGCGCACCGCGCACCACAACGCCGCACCACTCCGCACCAGCGCCGCGACCGCGCCCTCACCCGCCGTATTACCCCGAGGAGCCCGACGTCGCTTTCGACGACTGTCAGTGCGAGTGCCCCACTGACTGCACAGATCGATTGGGATTAATGACCAGTGGATAGTGCTGTCAACTGTTTATTCGAGTATGTATGGGGTGACGTTTGGGGCGGTGGCGGTTGGTACATCTTAATATTTCCGAAAACTTTCAATCGACGGTGCTTCTTCCTGCGTTCAGACAGTGTAGAGTAAATGACCTATTAACCCAGTGCCGCCGCGCGTCGTGTGCGTCGTGCGTCGTGCGTCGCGGCTCGTGAGGCGTGAGCGTGACAGTAATCGTCTACGCGAGTGCAGTCGCTGTGCGTTAATGTCACTCACTGTCACTCTCACAGTGTTATGTGTGGTTTACGAACTCTTGAATTAAATAAAATGATTACGTCTTCAGATAACTATACTAAAAATGTGTATAAATTGTTAAGCTTATATATTTTATATAGTCAATTTCAATAGTACTTTCGCATGTACGTAAGTAGTAAGTAAACTAAAAGGTACTCGGCGTATGCTACACGAAGCTTATGAATAAATTACAATGAACCAATAAAAATAAATATATTGGATACGAAAAATATGCATAAGAAAATGTATAAATAAATATGTGATCCGTAATTTACCTAATATTTTAAAAATAAGTGTCCAGTTTAATATTTTTTGGATAATTTCATATGTATGTATGTATTTGTTATTAATATAGAGTAAAAATAGTACATTAGTTAAATTATGGTAGTGCATTTGTGAATTGATTGAAAAGGTCATTAATAAATAGAGTCAGTTTCATATAATAAAGCAAACGCAAGCCACGTATACACAGAAGGTATTAGCAAGCAATTGAAAGTTACGCTTCGTGCGTATTATAATGGTGAAGATATTTCAACTTTCTCACGATATATTAGTAGAGAGAATTACAAAGTGTTCATGTGCTTATCAGGTCTGGCAGAAAATGATGTCATCGGTTGAGTAGTGCGAGCATAGTGTGAGCGGAGCGTCGCGGCGGCGGCGGCGGCGGGCGCATGGCGACCAGCGGCGCCGAGCGCCGGCCGCGCCGCGGGCCCGCGCCTATTGCTTCTTTTGATCACGACGTTTCGGACGAAGTATGTGTTTTTACAATTAACATCTTAACATTACTTATAATGGTACTCTTTGATCATTATATTGTTTTTTACAGTCTAGTCCAGAAAATAAGCAAGCTCTCCGTTTGCCCGAGATACGTGAAGATCCAGCTACTTCAAGTACGAGTATAGCAGCATCAACGTCTGCTTGCGGTGACAGTCTAGCACCCCCCGAGCAAAGGGCTCGGTCACACTCGTCGCCGGCCGTGCACACCACTGTGGCTGTCCCCACTACATTAGGTCTGCAGACGCCGGCAGCTCCTCGAATCGACATCTCGCGGGCATCCAGTTCTAGTCATCAAGATTCACGGGATAGTTCTCCCGAGCTGGCGCTCTTTACAGGTGGAGGCGGGGGAGAGGACGCACGAACGCGTCTGGAACTTGGGTTCCGAGAGGACGGTACAGCGGATTTGCGCTCGTCAACTGAAGAACTTGCCTTCTTAGAAGGCGCACCTGGAGGTGGCGATGTCCGCGCTCCTCCTTCAGCTCCGCCTTCTCGTCGACATTCCCGTAAAGACAGTCAAAGTTCTGAAGCAGCTCTTCTCGCAGTTTCAGGTCGCACCAGTCGATTGTCTAGTGTTGGATCCCAATGTTCTGCGCATTCAGCACTATCCGGCTTCAGCCACGCTAGCCGCGTATCAAGACTTTCTGTAGTGTCAGGGACGTCACGGTCTCCTTCACCGCACAAAATGTTACTTGAAACATCATTTTGTGGACCAAAACCAATAGAAACGGATCCGGAGATTTGCACTGCGGCAGTTGAAGAGCGATTACTTGAAATTGCTAAACTAACGGGAGGAACTGGTACTATTGTTCCTGATGGACAAATTATTGCAATTCCGCAGACAGTGATAGTGTCGAAGGAGGAGCCTACTGCACCCCCAACTCTAGTAGATGCTCGTGATCATCGAGAAATACGAACAGAAGTAACTCTTGAAAATACCCGACCGGCCAGCGCACCTCGCCTTACATCCCCAAATGCGCCTAGTAGTGCACCAGTACCAGCTCCAGCACCTTCGACTAGCTCATTGGATGATGACAAGCGATTAAAAGAAACAAGAAATCGAGCAAAAGTGGAAGAACGCCGAGCTAGATCTAGAGAACGGCGAGAGCCAGCTCAACCAGAAGTATATCGTCGTGGGAATCGTTCTAAAGATATTATTAGAATAAAACTTAAACCAGATGACGAATATGAAGATGACGAAGGAGACGAAAGTGAACGGACTTTAATAAGTGGAGAGCCAGCGCGCAAGCCTGCCACGTTGGAATTAAACGACCGCCCTGCGCGGCCCGTTGATCCAGTGAGTCCACGATTAACTCCGAGACAATTAAGAGATAGCCGAACTCCTTCCCCTACTGGAATACCTGTTTCAAGAAAATCTTCATTCTGTTCTCTTTTTAAATCTCGCGAAACTATAGCATCACCAGATTCACCGTCTGATGTATTAAGGAGAAAAAAAAGTCTTAATGAAGGTCGGTCACGAAGTAAAAGTCGAGACCGTTCTACAACACCCACCTCTGCTGGAAAAATAAAGGGTTCAGTTCTTTCACTTTTTAAAACTCCAAGAAGAAGTTGTGCTTCTCCATCTCCAGGTTCTGCTTCACCAGTGGTACAACCACAACGCCAATTTCCTCAAGCTCCTGTTGATCGCTCAGGAGGTGAAAAACTTAAATATTATGAAGATTCAAAAGATGGTATTATTCATATACCTCTTCACACGCCTCCCGATGAGTTAGATTCCAGGCATTCCGGCGGCGATAGAGCTCCCCCTCCACGTGAAATCATCCGGCCAGCCTCAGCACCACAGCCAAGAGCTGTTGTAGAACGTGCAGCTATAACACCATCTACTGCACCTGCACCTTCCGCTAAACCTACACAACGTACAGTACTACCTGATGGAAGTATTATTATTCCACTGCACTCTCCAACCGAAAAGACTGCTAAAGTAGAATTAAGTTCAAGTGTTGAATTGTCAAATGAGCCAGTGATTCATATGAAGAAACCAGACAAAGAAGTTTCACCTGAAAAACCTGTAATTAATAATATAGAACAAAACAGCTTTGTTGACTCAGCACCGGCAGAAACCTATCTCCCTGGTGACGTCGTTAACGTATCTAATACCACTGAACGCCCGAGGAGAAAAGAGCGTCTCATATTCACAACTCATGTGGGTAGCAAAGAACAAGTGTTTAGTACTCAATTTAGTATTACAAAAACTCCAAGCGTAACAAGCGAAATATCTGAGTCAATTCCGAGTTTTCCAGAGAGTGAAGAAGTCAAGCCTATTGATCCTCCGCAGTCAGATCCATGCTTATTAAATTGTGAACCTGAACATAATGAAGAACCTGCATTTAGCGAAGAAATGATTGGCGAAATAGGAAATGACCGCGACTCACGAGAGATTAGCTCCAGTCCGCCTTTAGACCGACGTGACTCCTCTGAATCAGATGCTAGCTCTGAAGCTGCTCCCACTCACGGCGGCAGTGATGCAGAACGCCGCGGACTTGTGGTACAGGAATCATTCGAGGAACTTCCGTACATACCGACTACTTTGCCATTGGAACGATCCCTTGCTCTACCAATGGTGCCGGTCCGAGATCGAGGAGGCGTGCATGTCGCTGGAGTGCAAAGGCCGCGCGTAACTCGCAGCGCTGGAGGTGCTTTGGGTGCATTGACCCCTCCGTCCGTGCCAACGCCAAGTGCTGCGCCTACGGATATGGGTAGAGAGCGTCTTCACATCCGCTTACCGCGTCGAGCTCGCGCCGCTTCGACAGCATCCGCTTCGGCACCGACGCCGCCGCCCCGAGGAGAGCGCGCCAGGTCGCGTAGCGGCGGTGATGGTAAGTTTACTGAGACACAACTACTACTTTTTAACAGCCATTGTAGGAACAAACTAACAACTTAATGTTGCCACTGGACTAAACATAAAATAGGAGTTGCTAAAACAGTAAATATAAATGTACTTACAAACTAACTATTCTGTTGACTAAGAACGTCTCTCTTTCATTTTTATTAAGACGTGTACATTTTTTGACACCTCAGCGTCAGGCATGGAGGCTCGCAATAAAGCGGAATGGATCGATTTCTCAGAAGTGCCAGAGCGTCGCAAGCTGCCAAAGAGAATCCAAACCCTACCGGCGACAGCTCGCGACTCGGTCGTATTCAGCTACGTGCCTCCAGAGCGCTGCCGCTGCGAATGCCACGGGCACGCGCACACGCACGCGCACGACGCTCCGCCCGACGATGAGCTGCCGCTGCTGCAGGACGACGCGCGCCACCTCACCGTCAGCTCTTCCTCGCTGGAGTACGAGGAGGACGGCGGCCACGTGCAGGTCAACGTGCACATCGCACCATTCACTGCTGACCTCGATCTGCGGCACAACCATACTGAGGCGGTAAGTGGTATCACTCACTAACAATAAAATCCTTAACATCCTTTCGCTCGTTTGTCTTGTCTTTTCCATAAAAAAAAAACAAAAAGCAATAAGGTCCTTACATATGTTAACATATAGGATAGAGTGATTTGTTGTCGGTTATCGGCTGCTGCTGACCAAGAATCCCTATACAGTAGAAACTCGATTAACCAGACTAATTGTTGTTGGTAGGCATTCGGATAATCGAAAATCCGGATAATCAAAAGTATGGAAAATCGGGTAATCGGGTATTTAGAATATGTAAGTATGCACATATGTAGTGATATAAATTTAATTAAAACAAATAATACATAAAGTGAAAATCAATGTTCATTAAAATATCTTAAGATGTACGACGAATAATTGGTTTACAATATGTATTTCACTTTTTCTCTTAATTGCTGCTAAGTCACGAGTTCATTTTAGCTGTAGTAAACTTACACTATCACTCTCTGTTTGTTTTTCAAACCACTTGAGAGCTGTTTCTAGGGCATAAAGTGTTTCATCATGAGATGATCCTGCATCATTTTCCACGTCTTGATTTTCTTCTGTTTCATCCTCTTGCATTTCCTCTTGTTTATTTCTCTGCAATATATATTCTACGATTTCGTCATCCGACATAATTTGAAAGCCTTGATCATTACTGTCATAAGTGAGCCACTCTTTTATATCATCTTCATCACAATCCCGGCATATTCGTATCTGCGACATTAGCTCGTTTAAATCTTCCAAAACATAATCACCTGTTTTATTTATTGCTTTTTCATTCTCCCGATTAAGTACTCCAAACCCTGTTCAAAGTCTTCCTTTCGACCAAATCCCATGTGTCTACAATTATGTAACAACATTCCTTTAAATTCATTTCTTTAAAAAATGATATAACGACTTCTAACAGTTCAGCCGAAGGATGGGTTGGCGCCCATTTCGTTCTGTCTTGTTTTTACTAATATAGGATAGGGATAAAAGTGTTGTCATACCAGTCAATGAATATTTCAGAGGACATCCATGCGCTTTTTTGATTTTTGTAAATTAAGGGCACCTTAATATTTTTAAAACATCTGGGTTTTTTGATTTCTCGGTGAGAAGTAAGGGTATTTTATGGGTCCCGGTAGCGTTAGCGTAAATAACGCTATATATTGTTACGCGTAAATTGTTACGCGCTATTTGCTAGTTTTATATCCTGGAGCGGAATTCTCTCGCCTGCTAGGCGAGACAAAGATTTTGAAGGCAATGACTTCCAGTTTAATCCGGTTTCATCAGCATTATAAACAAAATCTAAGTCATAGTTATTTTCATCCAAATTCTTCTTAAAATCATCTTGAAAAGAATTTGATGCATCTACATTAACTGACATTTTTTCACCTTGTATTTCCAATTCTCGAATTCCATGACGAGATTTAAATCTGTACAACCATCCGTTACTTGCCACAAAAGATTCATCGCCACCTATTTTCATATTTAACTGTAATGCTTTTTCACAGAGCAAAGGGCCAGGTATCGGTTGCCTAGTTGATCGTTTTTGTAAAAACCAACAATACACAGCGTCTTCCAAAAGTTCATTTTTCGGTTTCTTCATCATTTTCCGATGTTTGCTCCCATCTTCACTATCCAATTTACAGGTGAACAACAAAATTGCATCGGTATTCTTCTTAATATCACTTATCGTGGATGTACCCACACCATACTCATCGGCTAACTTTCGACCGGTTTCTCCTTTTTTTAATGAATCAATAATATTTAATTTGTCTTTAAGCGATAACACTACTCTCTTACGCTTTGACATTTTTTAATACATTTAGTCGTGACACGCACGTCTGGGCGGAGTAGTAATTTATAACTAACCAAAACAATAACAAAACGCGTAGTGCAGCGATCGCACGGGCGCTGGAGGGCCGCAGCGCGGGCGGGGTGATGCCAGATTCGACACGTTCATGTTCACGATTTGTAGGTAAATTTAATACAGTTGGTCTGTAGTCCGGATAATCGCGAATCCGTATAACTGAGGGCCGGATAATAGAGTTTCTACTGTATTATTATTATATATTATTCAAAAGTTGCCATAATAATCATAAATCATGAAAATCTACTAAAGCAAAAGTACACGTACACATGTATTGTCGTTGTTGTTGCAGACGAGGCGGCCGCACTGACGGGCACGTCGCCGGGCACGCCGCCGAGCACGTTGTCGGGCAGATCGCCTGGCACGCCGCCGAGCGCGCCGGCCTCTCTGAACCCTCTCTCTCTCTCTATACGAGTTTAAACTTTTTTAGGATATATAACTCCCTGGTGACTGGAGGCGAGATGTTATCATTTTTGAGATGTAAATTTACCCGTTAGGTATATAACAAATTTATAGCATCGTTTGTAATTCCTACTACATACTTATCTGTCGTCGACTTCTTACATGCATTTTTTGATGTTTATTGAATTGATCGTGAATTATATTACAATCGTTTGATTAAACGATAGTGTCGTGCTTAAAGAACACCGACTGTGACTGTATCCTAGTGGCTAGTGCCTGTAGTCTGTAGGGAGTAGGGACTCGCGTGAGGACTCGCCCGCCAGTCTGTACTCTGCATACAGAATAGCACGTCTGTGAAATGTCTTTGCGGATATGAAGTTTAATGTAGAGTATAAATTTTCTATGAGAACAATTATTTATAATGTTATTTTGCCGGGTGCGTGTAGCGTGTACTCGAACACTGCACACTGTGTGGAGAGAGATTCGTTCTTATTTAGATACTTATTATCTTATTACCAAGTTTAATATAATTGTTATTAAATTATTATAATTATTGTTATCTCGTGTGCGTGACATTTTAATTACTTAGTTGAATTGCTCAATCGCCCCTCGCCAGAGCTCGTCCTCCGCGTCTTTGTAATGCTACTCTACGTGTGTAACTGTACAGACGGAACTGTCATAGTTTAAATATATTATATATTGTAGCAGAATTATTGAGAGACTATAGTGATGTGTTGTTACGTCGCTGACGACAGCGACACCCCGACAGTTTTTTTTGGTTGACTTCGAAGAAGGTACAGTTTAGTTTTAGTTTTTAAAATATTTTCCTATTTTTAAAGGTGCAATTAATTAATAATGAAACTAAAAGGACGCAAATTTGTTTGTGCGTGCACGTAACATGTTCTCACTGTCGCTGCAGCCTGCTGATAATCTATTATAGCTTATTTAATTTTTACGTTAGTGAGGTGCACAGTGCGCCGTGCGACGTGCACCGTCACTGCACCGCGTGCAGGCATCGGCGCTTAGCGCTGCGGCTTCCCGCAGAGTGTGAATGTTACCGCAAACTATATATTAATTTAAGTATTGTTTTTATGCTTTGATTTGAAACAATTTCGAAATATGAACTTAAATGACACAGTTTAAAAATATAGCGGCGGCCGCTATGCTAACTTTTTTCCCACATATCATGTAAAAGATTTTTAAATGTCATTTTTGATTGTGTAATGCTTAAGCCGTTGCAAATTAAATGCCAAGCGACAAGCCGTGACGACCGCTGACTGCTCAAATTTCAATAAAGTATGAATATGAATTTGTTTATTTATAAACAATGACAGTGAAACCTCTTTAATACGATTTAAAAACGCGTCTTAAGTGAGAACACATAATATAATAAATAGCGAGAATGGAAACATAAAAAAAACGTTTTATAAGTATAGTAATATTTATAGTTATCTACATATTGAATAATATACACAAATGTAGACTGACTAAACCGGGTAATGTCAGGTAGAAATATACACATAAGTTGTTAGAAAATTAATTTATTTAAAAAATGTATAAATATTATAAATTCTATCACATTCTTGTTAAAGGAACGAAGTTCCTTATCGCGCGTTGCAAAAAGGGGCTAGACGGAAAAAATTAAGACCAAAAGTTGTAACAACACTTTTTGCTATAATTGCAAGCCGTGCGTGCGCGTGTTTTTTGTCTGCCTCTATCTCTCTCTCTCATAGAAAGCAAGCCAGTTAATTTCGTTTCGTCTTTTGTTAATAATAAAAAAATATATTATAATTTAAAAGAAATAAAATTTTATTACAATTTCTTCACTAATTAATCGAAAAGAACTTCGTTCCATCCTGGTGTCCCTTGACACTTCTAATCTCTTTATTACTTATAATTAATATTTAAAGTTATCATTTATTTTGTTTTGGGAAAAACTTGATACGTCATTTAGATGATTAATATTTCTTATGTAGATACTTTCGTTGCGTTCGGCATGAACGAATTGTACGGGAACATCACAGGGACTGACGTGAAAAGCGTATTAACAAGAAAATGTAATAAGTAACATCGTATTAAGGGGGTTCCACAGAATCGGAACGGGTGTACAGACCAGTGGATTGTAGTCGAGAGGTCGGTAGCAGTTGGTCGGGCAACAGCAGGTATACATAAAATATATTAAAAAAACAGTCAAAGAACGTATCAACTATTAACGTGATCCTCGACCATGTTTCTTGTTAAAATAGTAAATATATTTTCCTTAGATTTAGTTTCATTTGCGGCTCCACAGGACTACGTTCGTATGAGCACACGAGCATGTAACGCAGCGTGCAGCGTCAGCACATTAAACTAGCGTCAAATCGGAATTTATATATAAAATGTAGTGGACTGACATTCTATACAAGTTACGTGAGTTTTTCTAAGATATATATTTAGAAAGAAATCGTAATTTTAACGTATTTAAAACATAGTTTATATATCTATAAACTGTTTTAAATTATTTTTTAAATTTGTCGAAACTTTTCGTGAAACTTTTATTAAAGAAAACTTTATAACAGTTTTTTATGTTAATGATTTTTTAAAATAATTTGAATTGATAATTTTATTCACTTATTTATATTACATTCTATTTTATCAACATATTTATTTATCACGTATGAAAACAATCATGTTGTATTAGACTTATAAATGAATTCTTCTTCTAGCCCTTATCCCATTACTTGGTGTCGCGTCTCCTTACTTATTGTATTGTGTAATATTACCTTAATCAAAAGCAGTTGACGTAAAAAATAATATACAGTCTACGAACGTATTTTGGCGCCAAATACTCATAGAAAAATAAAAATTAAAAATATTGAAAACTCAAACTCAATAAATTGTTTGTGCGAGTTAGATTACCATCTGTACCCAAAGTGAATCAGTTAAAGTCACCATGCATGATGAAAATTCAAGTAAATCAAAATAATTAAAATACATACCAGTATCATAACTTTTTTTTTACATTTTTTAAATTAATACTTTTTGCGCCTTACTGCTATTTCTAATAAGTTTTGTATCCGAATGGTTGCCTGTAAGAAATCACTTCTAGTGATAAGGACGCCATTGCACATAACTTGTTAACCTGTTTCTTATATATTATTATTATAACTATCTGTAAACTTTCCAATAAAGTATTATTATTATTACACGACTAATCAACAATTGTAACGCAAAATGTCAGTCCATTATATTATTCGCTAATTGTATTTGATTAGTCGCTTATTTCCTATACGTGCGGCAAGGACCTCTCGTTAGTTACTTTCGACGCAATAATAAGTAAGGATGTATGTACCAATGTTAAACTACTTTTACAGTTTAGGCAAAAGTCTGAAATATTGAAAAAATATAAATTTTTGCTTTCCATTCATTTGGTTTTATTCTCTCCTCGTTTTCAAATAAAATATGCTTCCAGCTTAATATAGCAGGGTAGTCAAGAGTGAACCTACTTTAGTGACTAGGCACTGTTTGCCTCTTTCGGTCCTATTCAGGACATTGCACGTCAAGTGGCGGAATTTAGCGCCACAACTCGTCTTTACCAGAACAAAGAAATTAAATATAATCGAATGATTAGGAGGAATCCCCGAGTGGGAATCAAACCCACAACTAAAGCGGTTACAATCAAACTGTTTCACTACGCCACTGTATATATTTTTATAATTTTATTACTTAATATTCACACACACTAACGACTCATTCCCTAACCAATCAAAAAAGGAGGGTATACAAATAAAAAAACAAAAAAAAAAAATAAAAAATATAAATAAAATAATAAATAAAAAACAATGTTGACTTTATTACAGTTGAATACAATCGCAGGACAGAGTTAGCAGTGAGTACTCATAAATGCATTTATACTTTACAATATTGTTTGCGAGTGACTCACAAGCTTTCGGGGTCTTTACATTACAAATATTTGTAGATTAGTATCAAAATGTGTTTTTGGGGGAGATGGTGGACATTTTACTTGAAGATCTTGCCCTGGTTGAACTTGCGTCCCTTGGAGTCGACTCCGGTCCACGAGAAGTACTCTTTCACCTTCTTCTTGGTGTCCTCGCTGGAGGCGTCCAGTTTCTTCCACTCGTAGGATTCGTAGTCAATCTGATTATAATAGATAATATTATTTAATTGCTAAATGAAATAAATCAATAAAGTGTAAGTCAATAGAATCGGTGAGTGCAGAAACAACGTAAGTCTGGATTTTCAAATTTTGCAGGAGGAAGAAAAAAGTGTATAACTTGCCTTTCAAAGCTAGTTTAAATCGATTACGAATTTTTGCATTTTTTGTGACTTACGTTGTTTCTGCACTCACTTATTATTGTTTTTATTTTAAAACTTCTGAATATTATATTATCCATAAAGTTAAAATTAAACTTTACATACATGTACATGTTATTAAATGAATAAAAAATATAAAATATATTTTTAGCGTCTAGAAACAAATAGAAAAATTTAAATAAATGGAACGTAAGTTTACAAGATTGAATTATTATCAATTGTATTATTAAATACAATTTTTACACTACAATTGAAACAACTGTAGTCTAGTGGCACAGTAGTGAAGTGGAGTAGTGTATTAGTGGTGGTGTAATAGTGAAGTGTAATTAAATGTTAGTATTTATCGTAGTTGTGTCGGTAGTAGTGGCGGTAGTGGTGGTGTCGGTGGTGTACCTGCCAGTCGGGTGACAGTGTGAACGCTAGCTCCTGCCCGCGCCACACCCACACGCCGGAGATGGAGGAGTCGTCGTCAGCGCCGAACAGACACACGGACGCGAACGCCTGCTTGCGCATCTTGTCCAGACGCTGGAACATGCCTGCACACACACACACATTAAAGTAAACTACAAGATGGGCTAGAAGGAGAATAACTCGCAAAGCTCGAGCCTCTTAATAATTTAATGCGTCAAAGGATCTAGCCGGATAAGCTAAGAAAAACTGCACTGGTGTGTAATGAATTGATTGTACAATTTTTATATTGCTTTTCACTTTAAATAGCGACACACTTAATTAAGTGTCCCTAACCCTTGCGGGAAAGGAGTTATGGGGGTTGCAACCCGTAACAAAAAAAATAACTTTCTCGGTATCTATAAAAGATACCTTTATGAAGTTTAAACTGAACATTACTATTCAAGAGTTACAGAATTTTTTAAGATTTAAATACTAGAAAACGAGAAGATAATTTTTTTTGGGTGATTTTTTATGACAACCCCTGAATTAACACCTACCAAAAAAATACATTATATTTATCCATTAGTAAGCTATCTTATGTTTAAAATTTCGAAAAAAAATATTTGGTGAAACAATGTTCAAAATGCCAATTAAAAACCGCGAACATAGTATCAACTTTGAACTTTTGAACAGTGCAGTTTTTCTTAGCTTATCCAGCTAGACCCTCTCGTATGTTTGTTATTTGATATATTAATCATTAGTTTATATAATATGAATACAATTTCAAAGAATAAGTATTAAAAAGTGGGGTTTTAGTCCACTAAAAATTAAAAAAAAATATGGATAGACACATAACTAAATTCAAGTTCCACCCATATCACCCATATCGTCTATCATAAATATATATCATAAATCAGTCATAAATTAATTTTTATTTCTTAATTATTTTAGCAAAAACAATAATTTCTGACAATTACTCATTACACAATAATAAGCTACAAAACTCCATTTTTTTTAGCATGGTCATGAGATCACCCTCCATCCATATACATTTAAAAGAAACAAAATAGAAATTTATGTAACATTTACCGGTGATGAGGTTGCAGCTCATGAACACCTTGGACAGCTCCTCGGGGTATTTGTACTCAGCATACCAGATGGAGTAGTTCTCAGGGTCAAACTTCTCCCAGAAGTATGGGACGGACACCGCCTCATCCTCATTGGAGTAGCATCGCTTGAAGTCGTCCATGTTGAATGAACTGGAATATTTAATTAATACTTATAAATTTATTCTCACTATAAACCATTTGTTTCTTAATTGAAAAATTTATTTTAAAAAATAATATTTTATTTAATGCCCTCTAGTGACGCAGAGGCACACTTGTGGCAACTATAAACGCGACAGATTGTTAGTTCGATACCCACGCCAATATATGTAAAAACTTAGTATTTTCATTTCCTGGGTTTTGTAACAAGGCAAAGCGCGGCGTTGAGTTCCGCCACTCAGCACGCAATGCCTCAATTCGACGGAAAGTAGGGAACGGAGTGCCGTACTAAGACACTTCTTAATACTAGGTTCTCAGGTTACCTCTGCCTACCCTGTTATATCCGGGATACAGCGTGAAGTTATGTATGTATGTATGTAATCTTATAATTACTCTCACAATAAATCTTTTCGTTTTCCTTAAAAAAATATTTCGAGACATAAAAATTACATTGCAGGAGTTAAACCCCTTCTACTGTATATTATAACCAATAAAGCTATATATATTCTTATTGAGCTATGATTATTATTTTCGTTACAATTAATTTATTGTTGTTAGTAACTTTTTTATTTAGTTTAAACTTTGCCACATTTTTTATACTAGTGTCCCTAAGGACGCGTTAACAACGTGTTGCCTAGCAACGTATATTTATTTTAATAATTGAATATACTTTTTATGCGTTATTATATAAACTATAAGTGTGCCAAGTTTCATGCTCCTCCGTCCGCGTAATTTTCATAATAATCAGTACAAAGATTTGCTTCACATATTAAAATATTTTTCTCATCGTAAGTATGTAAAAAATAATAATAATATCTAGAAAGATTTTATCATATCAAATTTTGACTTATTTAAGTAGTTACTAGACTGTAGCCACTTGTTAAAATAATTTTATGTAAATTATTAATATCTTCAATAAAAAAAAATTTGCAACGTTGGACATACTCCAAATGCAAATAAAACCATATTTTTAAACTACCTTATAGTATAACGCAAATGTATATGTCTGCAACACACAATAGGCAACTTGCCAGTCACTACACATTAACTCCATAAAATTGCCAATAGAATAAAATTATAACTAACAAACAAGCCAATTTATTAAAAATAAATTTCTTTAGTCTCTTTTATAAATGTATACATTTAATAAAATTAAAAATGAAATAACAAATATTGTGAAAAACACTTCACATATTTACGCAGATAGAACCTAGAGACACTGTTCAATAGATTTCATCAGAAACAGACATTGCTTGTTAAATAGCGGATTTCAACGCCGCGCTTTGTCTCACCTGAGTAAAGTGATATAATTCTTAAATGGAATTCAAACCCATAACTATATATATAATAATATATTTTTTTGTCACTAATCACCTTTACAGTCAGATGCTATCCTTCAGGAATATTTAAATAAATATATAAAATCAACTAACCCTTTAGGGAGGGAGTCGAAGGGGTCCTTGGACTCCTTGGGCTTGTCCTCAAAGTCGTCTAGTGGCTCAGGCTCTGGCTCCTTCTTTTTAGGCTGCTCTTTCTTTTCTGCTTTTTCTTTCTTTTCCTTTTTGCCACCATCCTGGATAATTCAAATAGTCCCCTAACTAAATTGAACTATTACATATTTTTATAGAACTAGTTGTAACTTGTCACTTCATTTATGTGAAGTATAAAATCAAATTTCTGTTTTTCCCTATTTTCTAATTATATATTTTTAAATGTATTATTACTGTGCAGTAATCTCGCTTGTATGTTGTCCATCAGGCACTTAGTAATGGAAGTATTTTAAATTAGCATATCACTTAATTCCACTTTTCATGAAACATGTTTTACATGCAATTTATTAATAATGCTTTCTCAGTGTAATTTGAAAAATATAAACTTCAATATTATTACTATTATTTGCAATAATTATATTTTGAAAACCAGTCCTCTCTGTGTACAGTGTGTATGACTTAAGTTTGCACAGTTGGGTGCTGGCTGGTTTACTAATAAGGTAAAAAAATAATAGGTAAAAAAATCTCTAATTTATCATTCATACAAATACATATTTCAAAAAGTATGGGTAGTGAGGCCATGACCATGACATACTTTATTATTTCCCTCCGAGCTTCTGTACACTAGACTGGATTTCATGCACATGAAAAATTAAATTATACGCTATATATTATAATGGACCATGTGCTAAATTTAAATAGAATTTCTTTTGTAGGTTGTTTATAGAAGTAATAACTTGAGCAAATTTTTATAACTTTTCATGTTATTATTCTTTTGATTATTTAGTACATTTATTACAGCAGTTTTATATATATTCAATGCTTTTTGGATGAAAGAGTAGCAAAAATTCATCCATTCCCACAAATTTTTATAATATCCACCATCTTGAGTATGCTATTTTCTCTTTCACTTGAAAAAATCTTAAAACTAAATATATCAAAAGAATTTTTAAAAGCAGTAACCTTCTTGTTCTGAGAGAGTTCCTGGTACTTCTTAGGGTCAAACACAGGTGCGGCCTCGCACAGGGCAATGCTGCTCACTACTTTGGACACTTGTGGCTGGTTGGCGAGGGTCAGGAACCAACGCTGGACGTTCACTAGGGACGACCTGAGGCTGGGCTCTAGAACATTCTGTGTAGACACAACAAATTTATATTAATTGTTAAGTGAATATGTAAATAGTTTATGTAAACAAGCAAATATTATTCTACATACAATTTTATTATTCTTAAAATAACAAATACAATAATTAAAAAGGTTTTAGTTTAGTGGTTCAATAAAAATTAAACTTTAAACATAAAAGTCCAAAATTGTCATATATTAAATAATGATGCAATTTCAAAATAAGATTATGTATTTTACAAATATATTTTTTATGGTAAATTTTAACAATATAATGTAACAAACCTGGAAAGCATGAATCAGAGTGGAGAACACAATGATGTCAGCGAGGGTGATGCGCTCTGTGACCAGGAAGGTGCGGGTGAGGAGGTGATCATCCAACACTTTCAATGCTGCTAGCAAGTCTGACTTCGCACGCTCTACATTCTGTTAAATATACATTTATTTTTATTATAAAATATTTATTTTTTTATTCTTTTCACTATGTCACCATAATTTCAAAAATTACACATGAAATAAAGTTTGGTTACTATATTGCAAAACTGTGTTATAATAATAAAATATTTAACTCAGTATGTAATTAAAAAGCAATACATTAATAGCAACTGGAGAGTTTTGTAATAAAAAGTTAATAACTTATACATATCTATGAATATTAATAAATAGATTTAAAGACTAGTAAATGAAACATACTTGTTTGTTGAACTGCATTATGCCCAAGTAAGGGAACACCCAGGCACAGGAGGCGGGGAGCAGCTCACTGTCTGCCCATGACGCCCACTGGTAGATGGCGGCTTGGGAGGCCACATCTGATCCACGAAGGGCGGCATTGGAGACTATGGAATATTTTATTAAATTATAACACTTTAAAAAGAATAAATACACACATTGAAAATCAGCTGATATAAATAATAAAGAACTTAATCAAATCATTTTGTTTATTTGCAACAAGCTACTTCATTAAGTCAGAATTAAACAGCAGTTATTTCTATAAGCAATAGGTTAGAATTAATGTCATTATAATTTTAAATATAAACTAACCGTAGTAAGCGATGGCATTGCTCTCAGTGAGAAGAACTTTTCCGTCAGCACTTTCGTATGCTGGCACCTAAAATAATTGTAAAACATTACACGTCACCGTCAAAAACATCTGTTGAGATAACACAATCACTATGTATAGCCGTGGTGGGGTCACTCACTTTGCCGGCCGGGAACTTCTTTAGGAATTCCTCAGATTTATTGCTCTCGCCGAACACAAAGTTGGGAGCTACTTTCACGTCGGCTCCGGAGTACTGTGCGGCGATCAACGCCTTATATGCACGGAAATTTTCCGGATAAGTGTAAAGTACCTGCGAAAAATTAACACAAATATGATTAGACGATACGTTTTAGCTTCTATCTTAGTTATCATTAGCGTTTCGAAAGTTGGATTGCGGAGATATTACAAAATTAATATAAACCTACCCCGGCCGCCATGGTTGAGGTCTATTCGGAAAGAGAAAAGGAAGGGGGTGAGGGGAGGGTGCTCAGGGGTATGACATTGACATTTAAAATTAAACGTTAAGAAATAGTTACGTATCTATATCTAAGATAACACAATTATATGATTCAATAAAATGTTTCTTTTATTAAAATTGCAATCATTACTTATTATAAATTAATTCTGTTACAAGTAAATTATTTTGAAAGAAAAATAATATTCATGTATTAAAAGATTTTCATTTTTAATCTTCATTTTCTTATTGGAAATAGATCTTTTGAATCTGTGATGTCAAATTTATTTAGATCGATCATCGGTGGTGCATCTAGCAGAGGGGCTTATTTGATTTTCGTTTAAAACATAATCTATAATTAAAATAAAAAAAAATATCATATTTATTTGTAATTCATTTTTCTCTGAGTGTCACATAAAACCAACACAATGGTAAGTTTTATGTAAATATCCAAAATCAACCTTTCCGACGACTATTCTTATTAGTTCTTCTGGGTGTTAACCGGTGGTGTTTTAATAATATATTTTTAGTTTTCTTGTAGTGTTATTAAATAAAAAATTACGTTGTGTAAATAAACTTGATATATATATTAACATGTTAGGTAGTAATAGCAAGTGTATAGTATGGTCTTATATTTGCAGGGCAATGAAAACTCAATTCCTATGGAGCTTTGTTCAAACTGTAAGTATTGAACTGAATACGGCTAATTTCTTCTTCACCTTTCTCTGATTATTTTACTTGCCTTACGACCAATGTTTGATTGCATACTACTATTCTGTTCTGTTACCAGTAACCTTTTTGAAGCAGACAATTGCCCTACAAATAACAACCCCTCTGTAATGACTAGCATATACTTGACTTATGTTTAAGCATATTAGTTTCCGTGCAAGAAGAGTAGTGGAATACATTTGAGTGGTGAATAGGGTGTGCGTAAGAAGCATAACAAGAGGTTTGTTTCAGCACGTGTTAACTGCATTGATTTTAAGGTGGAGAACTGTGAGTGTCGTAGTGTCACTCGCTGATGTTCATCTCCATGTTGACACCGCACGTACACCCCCATATCCAGAACAATTTTTTATACTTTGACTTTGATTATATCTGATTAAATGAATCAGCTCAGTTCAACTCGGTAACAATATTTTGGATATAATGACCAAATTATACTTTACTGTAAATACATTTTATAGGGTAGTTGTTTTAATTGGAAATTCCATAAATCATTAAAATTGAATGTTAATAGGCTTCAATGAAATGAGAAACATTTAAAGTTAAAATTTTGCTTGTCATCATTAATGTTTAGTACAGAGTAAATTTCATACTTAATATTTTCAAGCCTCCAATGATTATGTGTTGAGATATTCACTATATAAATAATTCATATGAAATTTACTTTGAATTCCTTTTAATGTAGGTTCAAAATAAAAGGAACAATAGATACTGTTCAATGTATTCAGTGTGCAAGAACGCTGCACGCCATTTCTTAGATGAAAGCTTATCTCTGTATGTTTGTTTTAGATTTGGTTTGTTCTGTTTTCCTTATCTTCTCTATTCTTTAAATACCTAAAAATTGTTCTGGATGTACATAGAATGAGTTGGGCTAGTGCATCCGCATCACCCGTGCCTCTAGAGTCTAGCGACTAGACACTTAGACTGAATGTTTGACTGTGCGTCATAGTTGTACAGATGTGAGGAATGTGCGCCGTGGGAGATGTCAGTCACTCCGATAACACTATCTAATTAATTTTACAAATATTATTTTATTCCAAATTAAAGAATTTTTCAAAATTTTCTTATAACCCCAAAATTTCGGTTTAATTATCTGACGTCTCCCACAGCTTGGTGTTAGCGTCGTGCTTTACTGTATATATAGGCAGAGGGCAGAGGGCAGGAGGAGAGCACGGGGAACTACAGCTTTGTATGTTAATTATAGACTAGCAGGTTAGAGTGTCACGTCGTCGCCTACACGTACCTACACGCCGACACGCCGACACGCGGCCATCGCTGATTTATTTCATTTAATTTTATCGATTTTACGAGCATACTCCGTCAGCCCTATATATATAGCTATACGGTAGAGACTCGCGAGATAATTACTATTCAGTTTGCACACAAAAGTTCCGCCTAGAGCGATGCGTCGCGAATCGCGATTGTTGTCCACAATATATGGAATGCGGCTTCCCCGCGACTGTTTTGTATGTGAAAAATATAAATATTCATATGAAACAGTCATTTTGATTTAATATTTGGGTGTATATAGATAGAATTTGAGGTTTTTTGTTTATAAATGGGTTTCTATATAAACGAACGGGGCGGGAGTGTAATGTAGGGCGGTAGCCACCACGAGTAGAGAGTAGGGTCACAGTGGGTGCGAGGGTCTCAGCGGGTCTCAGCGGGGGGTCTACATAGTGTGTGTGCACAGTCGACGCGGACGAGATCCGGCGGCTCGGCAAGCGGTTCCGCAAGCTGGACCTGGACAACTCGGGCGCGCTCTCCATTGACGAGTTCATGTCGCTGCCGGAGCTGCAGCAGAACCCGCTCGTGCAGCGCGTCATCGATATATTCGACGCGGACGGCAATGGCGAGGTAAATCACATATCACTTTATATATTTTTAGGTACGCGTTAGCCGCGTAGACAATAAGACCTAGTGTTAAGACTCGAGTTCTTTGTTTTTCACTTAAATTCGAGACATTGCGTATTTAGTGGCGGAATTCTACGCTGCACTTTGTTTTACCAGTGGAGAAATGGAAATAGGTAAACGAAGAAAATTGTGTCAAACAAACATAAAACTGTTATCATTTCCTCCATGGTTGCGCTTATAAGCGTTCATATTAATTTTGAGCTTGCAATTCATTAATGAGTATATAGATTACTATCGCCATCATGGCGCAGTAAAATTGCCTGCCTTTATGAGGCAATGGCTATGGATTCAATTACCACAAGAGAACATGTTTAATTTTGATAATAGCTTCTTTTCCCCAGTGTAGTTAGTCGAAACGTAACGTTTAAACTTGCGTTTTACTTAACGATTGTAAAAAAAAACAAATATTTATAAGTATAGAATAAAAAGTACTTAAACATCACTTAGCCTTGGTCATAAGTAACCATTTATGTTAATATAAAGACAAGCATAGATATAAAAAACAATGAGGAAAAAATAATTAATTCATCTTATCCTGTCACTTAGCAGTAAGTGCTGAAAAATGTGTAGTAACATTACCCGTATAATAATGTGGGTAGATTGAAAGCCCAATAGTCTTATCTTGGAAATGTCGTGTTACCTCCATACTATAATAATATTATAAAAAAGAAGTCCCGCTGAGTTTCTTGCGCCGGTTCTTCTCAGGTCTGAGGCATTAAATTTAGTGAACCGGTGGTAAGTTATTTGACGTTCAAAAAATGAAGCATGTAACTTCTTATTTTGAATAAAATTATTTGACTTTGACTTTATAAATGGGAAAGTGTGTGTGTTTCGCCTGTCGTGGCGCAGAAACACAAGCGTGCGGCTGTAAACGCGACAGGTTGTGGGTTCGATTCCCACTTCAGGAAATCGAATTTATAATTTCCTGAGTTTGATAACACGGCTAAGCGCGGCTTTGAGTTCCGCCACTCAGCACACAATGCCTCAATTTGGCGAAAAATGTGGAACGGAGTGTAAGACACTCCGTTCCCCTCTATCTACCCCACACACAAGTTTCCCTCTATCTACCCTGCTATATGCGGGATACAGCGTGAAGCTATGTAAGTATGTATTTGTTTGTCGTTATTTAAGGTAACAACGAAGAGTTGTTGTATCATGAATTTTTGAATAATATTACTTTGTAACGGGGTAAATTATCTCATTCTCATGAGAAAATCTATAATGATGCGTATACGAAGACACCAGATCTATATCACATACAGCTGGTTCACACTTTATCCCGCAAAGCAGGGTAATCGGAGAGAACCTAGATATTGATTTCGAGACACTGCGTGTTAAATAGCTGAATTTAACCCCGCGCTTTGTATTACCAACGCAGGAAATTGAATTTTAATTAAAACAATTTAAATATATTCATCCCCTCGAGTGTGTATCGAACCCACAACCTATCGTGTTTACTTGAACGATGAAGTTATTGTTAACTCCTATTGAGCTTGTGAGGCAAGCCAAGCGGGTACCAGCTAGTGTGGTGGGTAACAAAGTATGGTGTGTACGTTATAGGTGGACTTCAAGGAGTTCATCCAGGGCGTGTCTCAGTTCAGCGTGAAGGGCGACAAGCTGTCCAAGTTGCGGTTCGCGTTCCGCATATACGACATGGACAACGACGGGTTCATATCCAACGGTGAATTGTTTCAGGTACGTCTTATATTATATCCTGGACCAGGCGTGAATAACTTGATAAATCCAAAGTACACTCTTTTCAGAGCACCCCTTCCCAAGTTAAATATTTATTGGTAAATTCTGTTTTTATGTTTTTCAAATACGTTTTTATCTATATGGTTTGGTTTACTTGTATTTAGTCATTTATTTACTGTTTATAATGAAATATGTAAAAAGCTGATATATTAACATATTCAAACATGGTACGGATTATATGAATGTCTGTAACATAGCCAAAGACTGAGTTTTATTTACTATTGATTTACATAAAAAAAGCTGTATGCTATATCTCGCATAATAGTGTAGTCAAAGGGAAATAGTTGTTATACTAGTCTACTACTAGCTTTGATAATAGTCAAAAGACTCTTTGACACTAGTTAATACCGTACATTCACCGTCTTCCGCGTATTAAATGATCGAAATGAATGCCGCGAAAGTAAAGTAAAAAGATAATCCCCACACATTCCAGGTACTAAAAATGATGGTGGGCAACAATCTGAAGGACACTCAGTTGCAGCAGATCGTCGACAAGACCATCCTATTCGCGGACAAGGACGAGGACGGCAAGATCTCCTTCGAGGAGTTCTGCAACGTCGTCGGGAACACCGACATACACAAGAAGATGGTCGTCGATGTCTAGACACTCCCCTCCACTCCCACTCCTTCCCTCTTCCCCTTTCCGACACTCCTGACACTCCGAGACGACTCTTGCCATATTGATGTGTTGATAGTCTAAGGTCTGTGGAGGCGGTAGTGTCGGAACCCTCTCTAGCTAGAGCACTATTCAATATAGTGACACTCGCTCTCGCCTTCCAGTTACTATTATTAGAATTCTCATTATATTCATATCTTTTATCGTATAATTAATATTTTAAAGTATTTTTTTTAAATGTAAATACAAAAATATATATTTTTTAGTTTATTTAATTGATGTTGTTAGTGTCGTCAGTGTGAGGCGAGACGAGAGCGCGTGTCGCTCTACCTATCTAACAAATAAGGCATAAATATATAAACTTGATCATATTTAGATATACATGGTTAGTAGCTGTACTGTAGTCAAATGAAATGTCATGTTTTTTTATAGTTTTGTTGCAGTAATTTTAATTTGTATTGTTATTTAGTGTTTTACGTTACGATAGGTGTCGGTGTCGGTGTCCGTGTGTCCGTACATCGGTGTAAACTCCAGTCAACTCGCTCTAAACTCACTTATAAAACTGTTTTACTATTAAAAATAGCACAAAGGTCTATTTAAACAATTTCAGTGAAGCTAATAAGAAAAATATTAATTTCTGTTTTTTAAATGTCCATAATCAGTTATATCCTGCGCTCTGTTGATTAAACATAAATAGTTTTATCTTTATCAGTATAATATTCCAAATTAATCAGAATTATAATATTTAAATTTGCGTCCCAACATTTTTACAATAATGACTCGATCATTATAAAAAAAATCATTTGTTCCTTCAAGAAAAGAATAAAACATTTTATAATAGTCAAAATTCTTGATTTTTAATCATTATGCATCCAAATAAATAAAGTGAATATGTTTGTAATGTACAGTTTCCACTTGTATATCCGTCCCTATGTTTTATTTAGCCGAAGCCCCCTCGCTGTTTATACAAACAAACATACAAGTACATCATAATATATGATGAATTTATCATTAATAATGATTAATTGTCATTGTTAATGTCATTTCATGAAAAAAATGTCTTTCATAAGAATTTGAATAAAGCGAATATTTATAAATGTCAAACCTCTTTGAATAATATGTACAGTACAAATTTCATTATTAAAACCTTTTGAGAATTTTGTTCGAGTCCTTCACCATATTTTTAATCTATATAATTTTTTTTTAAATATATCATGTGTGCTATTTTTTTATGAATGATTTGTCACATGCATTTGCTTTTTGCATCTGTGCCTTTTTTAGATCTTTGTTTATTGTTATTATAATTACTGTTCATTCAATACAAAGCATGTTGATTTTTTAAGAAAAATAAAAACTTTTTTTACAAAGTTTAAGTCTATAACAATATTGTATTTTGAATCTTATTGTTTAACATTTCAATATAAATAACATAAATTATGAATTGCGACAGTAGTTTAAACATTCGAAGTAAACTTTTCTCATACTATAAATGAAAGCAACTAAATCTTAAAATTCATATATTTATTCATATGAATATATCACTTTGATTAGTAAATTAGATTTCGTGATTTTTACACGTTTAAAAGAAAAACTATTTCAACCGAATTAATTGCTTATTTGATATCTGTAGGAAACGACAATAGACAATGATAGTCCAAGGACTACTGTAAAATATATAAAATATATTATTTTCAGATTCAAATACTAAAATATATAATAATCGAGTTAAAATAGTAATTTAATTTAATTATTACAAAATCATGTTAAATTAGGAATCAGGAAAGCAACAAGAGTGAGTTGAGTCAATGAAAACGGGAAAGACATACATTCATATAAACTTATAATACACGATGAAACATAATAATTAGTTATTAAATAAATTCGATTACTTAATTAAATATAATTTTGATTTTTAATAACGTTCTAGAATCCAGGGGTCTAATAACAGATGCGGCAAAGTCCGTCTTTTACTAAGAAACGCGGCAGTCCATCACGTTTTTTTAAATTCCAAGTTAGCGACATAGCTTAGGCTTAGCTTAAAAATACAGATTGAAATGAACTATTTAGAAATTATAATTACATTAGGGGCCTGTCGTGTCGCAGAGGCACAAGCGTGCGACTGTAAACGCGACAGGTTGTGGGTTCGAGACACACTCAAGGAAATGAAAATATTAAATATTGTTTAATATTTTCATTTCCTCGCTCTGGTAACAAGGTAAAGCGCGGCGTTGAGTTCCGCTACTCAGCATGCAATGCTTCAATTCGGCGGAAAGTGTGTGTCTTAACACGTGGGTTCTCTGGCCCCCTCTGCCTACCCTGCTATGTGCGTGAATTTAAAAAAGTGAATCCATTACAATTAAGTACAAAGAACATATGTTTGCATTGTTATCTTGGAGTTTGCCACGTTCGTTATTACACCTCAGGACACTAGCAGTAGGGGACGGTGTTCGTGTGTATACATAGCGAATAGCGAATAGCGATGTTAGATAAAATTGTACAAATTATATGGAAATTATATAATTTCATTATTTAAACAAATCGTATATTATTTTGTAAGAACATTATATGTATCGGGCGTGAATAAGTTGATATGTCGAAAATGTTTAGGTAGTATTTACCTTCAAGGTTTTAACTGTTTGATTTGCTTTAATTTTTTTATTATATATTTATTCATACTATAAATGGATGGAGGTATTTTCTTCAAGATTTCATTTTTCACCTGATTCATATGGTCCTAAATGTTTGAGATACTTTCATAGCAACACGTTTTATTATGCCAAGTGTCAAAAAATTTGGGCCATATGAATCAAAAAAGTATAAAATTTTGAAGACCCAAATATTTTAAAAAAATGTATATGCATGTCGACTTATCAACCTATTCACGTCCGTTTATATAAGCTTTGAGTGCGAAATATAAATTATTTAACATTGTTCAAATTAAGTCAGTTCATTTTTATCAAATCATAGAAAATATAATATGAAATAGCACGAAAGTAGAATAATTCGCGTACCAATATTAAAGCGGATCGTTTATTATTTACTATACTTATATAAAAACGATTCGACTTTGCTAGATATGTGTCGGTTATTAGAGTTTATAAGCGGGATTGTGTCCACTGAGTCATAGGGGACAAAGAAAAGGAAAATATTTCCAGAAAACTTATAAATATTCAATAGTAGCGGAATTCGAACCCGTAGCTCGTGTAGCTTTTATTTTAATCTTGAATGGTTTTCAAGAAGCAAGGGTTCGAATTCTGTAGCTTACAAATTTTTATACGTTTTCTTATTCTAAGTGTATAATTAGCATTTTTTAATATATTAAATAAAAAAAAAAGAATAAAGAATGCAAAAACAAGTCAAAAATACTAAAAAAATGTATATGAGGGGACTCCTCATATATAATGTAACTCAGTGAACATAATCCAGTGAAACACAAGTCAATACTTAGCGCACGTGAATCTTAAATATCTAGTCACATTTTGTTGTGGGTTTTATATTTTACGCAAATATATACGAATATATACTTACGTGGCGGGGATGTTACGGATGTCACGCGGATCTGGATACGAATGCGGATATGGGAAAAAACTAAGTCTACTAAGTGTTTCGGTTACGGATATAAAATTATTTCGGACTAGCTTTCCGCCCGCGGCTTCGCCCGCGTGGAATTCGATTATATCGCGCAACGTGGTAAGGAGTAGCCTATAGTCTTTCCCAAGGTCTAGACTATTTGTCAAAATTGGTTAAGTGGTTTAGGTGTGAAAATTGTCAACAGTTGAACAATTTTACATGATTTTATGTTTGACAATAAGGAACTTCTATACAAACTTTCATCCCTTATTTGGTCACCTTCTACCATTTTTTTCGCCATAAAAAGTATTCATGTCCTTTCCCAAGTACAGTTTTATGTTCCTACCGAATTTCATCAAAATGGGTTCAGTGGTTTAGGCGTGAAAGACAGACAGAGTTACTTTCGTATTTATAATATTAGTAAGGATTATCCATTTATTTTCGGATAATTTTGGTTACATATGTTTATTATTAACGACAAAGAGAATCATTGATTCTTTCTCTTTGTCGTTAATAATATTATATCGTGAATTAAATTTTATCCATAAAAAAAAAATAATAATAAAATTGAACAACATACAAAACCGACTACAAATAAAATGTTCTAAAAAATAAAATTATTACGAAAAACTCAAAAACAACTTGACAGATGTTGAATGAATTTAAATGGGACCACATCAGCACTAGCATCACATAAAAAACCCCATCAAAATTCGTTCACCCAGTAAATATTATAAACATATAAGAAAATATAGCTGAAAATCTACTTTTTTCAAAGTAAGTCAGTTAAAAACTTGTTGAAACAAGTTACATTTATCTGAAATTTTTATATCCAATTGGATGGCGGTTACGGAGCTCCGTAACATCCCTAATATGTACGACGTGGTCCGGTCGTTTGTTACGTCATGTGTCATATTATATTATCCACGGGACTCTCGGCTTTCAAATAATCTAGATATATATGTGCATTACGAAATAAAGAAATAATATGTTAATATTTCGAAATTTTAGAAATGATATATTATTTCCTATTTTATTAACATAGATAATGTTAGAATATTACGTGTTATAGTAAACTTTTTTTGTGTCGCTTTTACGTTACATCGAGTTTCAAATCATAACGATTCTAAAAGTTTCATATCAAAAATACTTTCAAATAATTAATCTAATTACGTTCTAGGCCGAGAAGTCTGTACAATGTGGACTCAGCCTTATTCCCCAGTAGCCTGTAAAGATAAAGACGTTTGCTCGCGACCGCTGTTTAATTATAATTTGAAAATTAAAAATAAATAAATAATAAGTAAAAAAAATAAAAATAAAAGCCTTATCGGGGAACGACGACATTAAACACTCGACTCGAGTAGTTTTCGTGTTTATAATAATTGCTTGGCACAAACAATGGGTTCTTTAATAAAAGTGTTATGTAATAAAACATAATTACACTGGGATAATAGACGTGAGGTGCGAGGTGAATGAGAGTGGGAGTACACTTTGTGTGTGAAACGCAACACTTGCCCTCCATACGCTACGCTAAACTAACTAGCAACTCAATTGTGTGCTTTGCATTTTGTAAACCATAGATAAAAATATATGGTAGAGAAAAACCTAAGTCAATTATTATTTACCGATGTATATATTTAGTTCCATACAATGCGACGTTAGAAGCGCCATAATTAAAGAACTGAGCTAAATTTAGTTTGTTACAAAGAAATCATGTAATAAATATATGAATAATATATAATTTTATATTGAAATAACATTTTTTGCAAATATAGTGTAAATGTCGTTGTTCCCAAAACTGTACTGTTATATCTTGTAACTATCTACTTAAGATATGTATTATGTAATATATAAATATATATAAATCTGTAGATGAGGGTGAGATCATCTCCCGCAGGTAGCGAGTCTAATAAGTCTGTTCTTAATTGGAACTTATTATAAGTTTTAATAAATTTTCAATTTCAAGTTTGTATTTTTCTTTCATTCCTGAGTTTTGAATCTGGTTGAATAGTTAATGAAATTCAAGAAGTTACCTTTTATATTAGTGCCTCTTAATCAGTTAAATATATAACAAAAAAAATGTTATTGGTAACCCCTTTACCATAAAAAGACACATTTCCTTAGGTACAATAGTAAAAATAGTCCTCTGATTACAGTTTTCATAAAATTGGATCCATATTTTTTCTTCACATATTATAATGGTATACAAATAATGTGCAAAAATAGTTTTTAATTCCCAATGACTACTCTGCTAGGGATAAAGCGTGAAGCTGGCATAAGTAATTCCCAATGAATTCTTTTTCCTAAAAACAGCATATAAAAGCCATATATGCAATATTAACTATTATATATAATATTTCAATGAATGTACGATTTAATATATAACTTTTTGTGTAATCAACATCTTGCTTTAAAATGTTTTGTCGCTTATTTTTAATAAGAAAAAAATCATTTTTATAAAAAATAATATAATATATAGAGTATGAGAATTTAATTTAGTATAAAGTTTAATTAGCACAAGAAAAACTTGCTCAAGATATTAAAAATTTATAAGGTCATAAATAATAATAATATGTCTTAGTTCAAGAGTCTTCAGACTTAAGTGAAAACATCAACTTTAAGTTAATTTTGTATTGATTACATAAAGCAAACTCTTGCCTCAGTGCTAACCATGATACAGGTAAGCCATGGTGATATAGGTAAGCTGTATCAATAATAAATCACAATTAAATACTAAATAACTTTATTTTACACACATTATACTACTAATTATTATAAATAATATTACCTATACAAATCTAGTTGCAATTCCCAGCAGTTTAGTATAATCTGCTCCTTTAGAGTGGGTTCTCTCTTTAAGTATTGTCCTGAGAATGGTTGGGATTGGCACATGAATCCTGGTACCGAGGGGGGTACCATTGTCATCAATTAATACAATGTTGTTGCTATCAAACTTTGGTACTTTTACATTCTGTGTTTGCTTTAATCCCACTAAAATTCCCTTTTTCTTTTGTCCTTTGATCGCTACCATTACTCTGTCACCTATGTAGCCAATACCTGAAGAGTACATAAATATTTACAAGAATAATTTAATATGAGTTATTTTTTAAATTATGAAATTATTTATGAAATAATAAAAATAAGAAAGTATCTTGACATTACGATCTCTCTGATTATGCATAACGGGGTAGCTGTAACATAGAGAAAAGTGGAATGTTGTAAAGAAAAAATAATAATAAAAATATACGCAATAACTCACGTTTTTTGTTATAAACACAAATAACTTTAGGTGGTTTGCCCTCCGCCATAGCCCGCTTGCCTATTTCAGAGTTATCCACCACTCTCAGCCGAGTCAACAATTGCACTTCATTTAAACACGACGTGGTGTGAAACCCGCTTGTATGAATCTTACTTAATTTATTTAATACAGATTTAAACATTTTTAAAATGTTTACAAAAATCTTGCGCTAAAATGTGAGGTTAGGTAAAGTGACAGTGACGTTTGTTTGAAGCATAAAGCTTACGTTTCGTTCATGATAAAATTTTACAATAATACTTAAAGAATAACTTTATATTTGAAATACACTAAAGAAAGCAAGGCCAGGAGGAATTACAATTGTGGATAGAATTTATTTACAGTAGTAGTAGTAGCGATAATGGTAAGATTTATATTGAATATAATATATTCGTAATATTTTTTTCGTAAATCTTAGCCTCGTAAAGTGCCTAATCAAAATGATCATTCTTGAAATACTTGAAGTAATTTTGATTATTGTGACACAGAAACATAAGAGTTTGTAATTCAAATCTTAAATTTGATATTTTTAAATGTTAAATTATATTCAAGACAATATTTATTATGTAGATTTGCGCATTGGGTTCACTTTCAGTACCCAATACTCGGGGGTGTAAGATAAAAGAAAGGGAAAAGGAAGCGAATTATTTGTTAATTTTCTGTAGTTGAAAATTGTTAAAAAAAAATGGCAACCTAGGAATCAAATAAAAAAACAAAGTAAGATTGCAACTAAGAATATGAAATGTAAAAGATCAGAGTTAGGAACTCTTATGAAATTAAAAAGAGGTCTTTGGCTTTGAGATCAGAGACACGATGACGCGTGGTAATGCAATCACTATACACTACACACTACAGAGGTAGGTGGGTGCCCGCCTTTTTGAAATATCTGGAAAACTAACATCTGATTTTAATTATAAAGCTTTTCTCACTTCATATAACTTTATCTTCTTGCGGAATGGATAGAGAGAACTTAACATTCGTCTTATTTCTTGTCAGTTGCCTTTTTTGACAGCACTAAGTTTTGAATAATAGACTTGTTTTGTCTAAGCGTTTTGTTTTTCAAGTTATACTTATACAAATGTAGAAAAAAAAATGTCCCAGCACGACATTTTGTTTTCTACATAGCAGGGAAGTTAGAGAGTACTTCGTGTCAAGATACTCCGTCCCCCATTTTCCGTCCAACATTGCATCTTGAGTAGCGAAATTTAATGCCGTACTTTGCATTACCAGAGCGAAGAAATAAAAATAATTTATTTTCCTTTCTTTTCACCGATTGGCAATTGAACCTACAACTCATCGTATTCGCAGTCACACGCTGTACCACTGCGCCACGATGTCCTCATTCATCACTAATATCATTACATATTTACCTTTTGCGGTATAGCTAAAAGGAACCTAGCGAAGTCTTCCGTCGTTCATTTAAAATATCTTTTTCACAGTTTATTATTTAGGTTTGCCTTCCTTAGCTACTTTTTATTGTTAACACAATTACAGTTCTTTATATGTTTAAAAAAAAACTTATTATTATAAACTATGTACTTACTACTCTAATCATGTCCGAAATAATATTGAATTTGTTAATTAAATTACTTGTTTCAATCAATGTTAATTATTTTTTTAATAGAGTATGTAACGAATATTTTTGTTTTTGCAGTAAAATTATTATAATTTCTTTTTTGCAAATATACTCGTATTTGGGTATAAAAGTAGAAAACTTAAAAGAAAAAACTATAGCCATCGCCTCAACTACATTAGAAATAAGCAAAATTAATATAAGCAGTAGGTACAGCTGACGCTAATTACGTTCTCTTTTTTGAGCCCTTCGATACGAATATCGATTAATTTCAGAAAACAAAAAGTCGATATACCTTTCATGAAATAATTAATTGTAATTTTTAAAATTACTTTTATAATTAAACTAGCTTTCCGCCCGCGGCTTCGCCCGCGTGAAATTCGATTATATCGCGCGATATGATAAGGAGTATCCTATAGTCTTTATAGCCAAGGTCTATACTATTTGTCAAAAATTGGTGAAGTTGTAAACACTTAAACATTGATTTTATGTTTGAAAATAAGGAACTTCCATACAAACTTTCATCCCCTATTTCAACCCCCTCTATCGTTTTTTTCGCGATAAAAAGTATCCTATGTCCTTTCCCAAGTTTAGTTCTATCTTCATACCAAATTTCATCAAAATCGGTTCAGTGGTTTAGGCGTGAAAGCGTAACAGACAGACAGACAGAGTTACTTTCGCATTTATAATATTAGTATGGATTATTTTAATAATTATTGTATAATACTAAAATTCTGATATAAATTTTATGTAATGGTATATAAAATTAATAAAAGTTAAACCAAACATTATAGTTACAATTTTTAATTGACGTATGGAGTTAATCGATTTATCCACTGAATAGCTCAATCAGCGAGTGTTTCTTATTGCGACGGTGTTATAACAGGTGTATCCATTGAAAAATCAATTATTTTTTAGTAAATATATATGTTTATTTATCTATATGCTTTGCTGAAGCTAGATAATCCTATAATAAGTTACTTTGCGCCTTTTTTATTATTCTACACTACGATTTTATAATATGAACAGTACCTTTTACTTGAAAATAATATCCTTATAACCTTTCATTACAATTCTTTTTATTATTTTTATTACTTTCATTACTTATGCTAGGCTTATAATACTGAACGAGAGATTAGCGTCGCTATGTAGTTCTTAAGGCGAAAAGACGAAAACTGGGCTCCAGTTTTCGTTGTTGGTTGCCCTGGTTCCTTACTATCTAAGGATAGGCATGGGACGCGGATGGCATTGTCGCTATAATAGGGGATATGACCGCTTCGTTGCGATTTATTCAAAGGATTTATTTGTTTTGTCTTAACGTATAAATCTTTCTAAGTATCTATTAGTTCGATCACCTTCACCGTCGTAGTGTGTTATCCGTTCTACATAACATTGACGAACTAAATATGCTCGACTGGCACGACTAAAAGGAATTAAATACAAAAAAACAATTAAAGTTACTCACTCAGTATGAAAAGGTGCATAGAAAGTAGTTAACAATTTTGGAGAAATTATTATATTTAAATTATTTTCCATTCTCAGCTTGAGGGCACAAAGCGGCGAACGGAGTGTCTTACCACTAAGATCTTGTGGACTACTATGCTATGCGGCAAAAAGCGTTAAGCTAATTACACCTAGTTTTCGTCTCAAAAAAGTCAATAATTCATTTTTGTCACAAGGTATACGCATGTATAATAAAATTGCAAAAATAATTACAGATCTGCCACTTCCACATTTTAAAGTTAAGATTAAGAACATATTATTGAAAAAAGTATATTATTCTGTCCAAGAATTCTATAATGATGTCAATGTGTGAAATTAAATGCTGTTGACGCTCACCCGGGAGTCGGGAGGCTCATCATAGTTATATATTTATAGTAAAATTTTATTTGAAAAGAGCAACTGTTGAGTTTGTTGCCGGCTCTTCTCAGCAGAACTGCCTTCCGAGCCGGTGGTAGCTTCCGTTAGGACTGACACGACTGACACCTTTGTAAATTGACGATTAGAAAGTGCAGCCTATTTTAATAAAGAATATTTTGATTTAGAAAGTGACATCCTATTTGAATAAAGAATATTTTGATTTTGATTTTTATAAATATCTATCTTTTTTTATAAATATATATCTACAATTTGCATTTTAATTCTGAACCGTTGAAATCGTCTGAATCCGATGTTACTAAAAGGAATGATAATATGTATCAATATTATTTTAGAACGAAATATGAATGTTAATGGAGGTAATTTCACATTGGATGAGTTCAATTAATTTTATTGTATTTTAAAAATTTAAATCTTGCTTACTTCTCTAGGTCTGATCTAAAATGTGAGCTAGATATTTTTCACTTCTATGAGATAGGTTGAGTACGTACTTATTGCTTTAATTTCCGGTATTTTAACATATCAGTACTAATACTTATTATTTTAACTTTCCAATAATTTTAGAGACGAGGTAAATTAAATTAGAAATTATAAAACAAATTGTTTTTTAACCAAAACAGGAATAAACATGCTTTAAAATTATCCCTCCTCTCGTGGTAAAGGTATCAAGTTCACGTTAAAACAAAATTGTATTGTCTTCCGATTCGTACACGTGTACAGATTTTCAAACAAATCGAACGGTAAGAAGTGGGTTAAAATACCTCAAAATTTTCTTATATTGACTGTTTCATAGCTATCTAAGATCCATATCACATGGAGCTAATAAGACGTTGTTAAATTTAGGTACCTATCAAAGTACATTTTGAAATTTTCCAGTAGGCATCAAAGCCAAAGGTTACTTTAGTTTAAACTGAGACAGTGTTTTAAAATCGTTGAGTGGTTTAACAAGTAAGTATATTGAGTAAAATATAAACTCTGTCCTACCTGTACCTACTAACATCATGTAAATAGGTACTATTTGTATGTATACGTATTCTTTTTTTTTCTAGTTTTTTCTAAAACATAAATCAAATTATGGCTATATTATTTTTTAAATAAAATATAAATTTAGGAATGAATAATCATGACGTGTTATTTGCTAGCACTTTTTGAACTCTAGATACTAGATCTTCATGATTGTGTCAATTACATCATTTATTCGATTTGAAAAATAATTAAAGTAACGTAACTTTAATTATTTCAATATAAGATAACTCTAGTTATGACCTTAAAAAATTGCTAAACCTACAAATGAGTACGAGGGGCGGCGGACACTTGAGCCGCTCTCGTAGCACTTGTATCAGTAGTATCGGGTGTCGGCGCTCAGCAGTCACCAGCCACTGTCACTCAGTAGATAATCATGTTCAGAGGAGGAGTCGGAGTCGGGTTACCGGCTCGTTAGCCGCCAATTTTCCCGAGTCTCAATAATGTAAAGTTTTCTCTCATTTTTATTCCGCAATCAAAGGCGATAGGAGGTATTGATTGCGGCCGGAGCGGAGGTGGCATTGATTGAGCGTCGTTAGAGCCGTCTCGATGTCGCGGCGCGCGGCGTCAATGATTAAAGGCGGTAATATAAGGAGCAGATTGCGAGCGCTTATCGGAAACAAAACAAAACGAGTGCAGCTTCGATTTACGTCATTAGGGGCTCAGTCGAGACTCGCGACTCGAGACACCTGAGTCCCGAGTCCCGAGCTTCGACACCCGCCATTGTACCAGTGTCCAAACAGCTCGCCTCTTCCGGATCCATTACACACGGCACATTACACGTATTGACGTAGTCTGCAGACGCTCGCTCGCCTCTGTTTGCGCCTCGCATTCAGAATGGCCTGTTTTGGTTCAGCTTTGTGATTAGATTAGATCGTGTGTCCCGCCATTGTGCGCGTCCGCTCGCGTCCGCCCGCGGCCCTGCGTCTTTTGTTCACCCTGCCTCGCCGACTGTACTCCGTCTTGTTTGTACACCTCACATCTCTATAGTCTATATCTATTAATGAACGACTTTTTTGTTCACTTTTTAAACATATCAGGATGTGATTTGTAAAAAAACGTATTCTTAAATTATAATTTGAATTACTTAAATCAATATAATATTGAACCGAATATTTTTGATAGATAAAACTATTTAATTCGTATTATCAATACATGAACCTGATTATAATAAAAAAAACGTATCGTAAAATTAAAAAGCGCAAATGCAGAAAAATTACATTTTTATTACTTATTTGACATTTTATTTAGTTTTTTTTTAAGCCGGCGCTGTCTGTTCGTTTAGGCAAAGGCAAACGTTTTATTTTGCCTGATTACCGCTTGCAAGCCGCCGTCGGCCGCTGAATAACGCCGCTAATGAACATCTTTGCCTACATTTTTCATTTCGGTTTTTCGTAAATGAATTAAAAAAAAATAAAAAGGTTATTTAACAATATTTTATTACAAAATTGTGTCGCCGGTGTAGTTGTAGATTTAGGAAATGTCAAAATTTGGTATGTTTTTGGAATATATTTACTATTTGAATAGGATTCAATTTTTCTTGGCAAATTTACAATTTTAACTTATACTTTAAGATTTATAAGCAGGGGAATATATCTTTTGTTTACTTATTAAATATTCTTTTCGTTTTTAGAAATTGTGAACTATATTAAAGCTTATAGGTATATTTTGTATTAGATTCCTGGCCTTTATTAGCTAAGATGTAGTGTTTTTTACATAAACTTCTTACTTACGTTACTTATCGTCTTATAATTGAATATTTACAATTTCAACTATTTATAACTGCTATGTACGTTTGTGATTGATTAGTTTTTTATTCATATAATGATTTGATCTTACAATGCATATTTTAAATAACAAAATGATATATTATAATGAAATAACGTATTATCACATACATAAATAATACCCAATACTGTCACTTTCAATGATAATCATAATACTTTGAGAAACTATCTAATTATGTAATAAAAATAAAAGTGGAGTACTGTTTAATCTTTGTTACATATATACCACATGACATGACAATAATTATGAGATGTTGATAAAAAAGTAATGTCACAATCATCAATATATATCGTTGTATATATTTGTCATATTTATATAGCTTTATCTGGTTAGGTTCTAGTTGCTAAATTATTTTTAAACTAAGGAGTTATTTTTAGGTAGATATCTTTTATGGTTTAATGGAAATAAGTGTTTATGTCATAATAATAATTTCACACAACTTCTGTGTTGCGGAACATTACAACATTTGGAGTACAAAATAATATAATTTGTATATTCCTAACAATTTAATTGATTTTGTTACGATCATGAGTATTAATTACTAGATAGCAGTATTGAAAAAAAAAAGATATTTTTTTATTGTACATTGCTTGATGAATCCTAAATGGATTATTATTTGCTTTTCTGACATCATTTCATTTTATATTTTTAGTTTGCTTTAGTTTTTAGTTAAGTTTTTTTAGGTACCCTGAAGTATAGCTTAGGTATTAAATTCATTAAATTATATCAACAGTTACTTATGAATAGCAGGACACATCAAATATATTAAAAATGAAGTTGTTATTTTTAGTTTCGCATAAAAGTTTTATAGACGAAGATAAACAATATGAATGTGTAATAATTTATTACCAACAGGCCTAAATGAAAGTATAATATCCAAGTAGTGACATTCTCCACGCACGCCGCACGCATCCCTCATAGATAACCGAGTGACTGAGTGTAATTAGAAGACGCGGTGTCGCGTTCCCTGCGTACAGCGTACGGCGTACAGCGTGCAGCGTGCAGTGTGTAGAGTCACTTAGAGCGTCCCGCCTGAGACATAATTAATAAACCTGTTAATTATTTATAGGTGTTCGTTCTCGCGTCACGCTATCACGCTATCACGCCGCGCCATGCAAAAATGCCTGTCGCCATTTTGAAATAGGTGGCGAATGAAATAAACATATAATTTAATCTGATTCGCTTCTAAGGAGTCGCGTTACGGGGGATATTTGTTTGAACGAGGGGTGGAAAAAATGTGAGGTAGCGTGTATGCAGACGCCTTGATAGGTGGGTCCGACGCCCCCCGCGGCGCCCCCCGCGGAGCCCCCCGCCGCACTCAAATTGCATAATTCGTGGTAGAGCCGCTGCCAAAGACATTGCACGTCGCGTTTTCATGAAATTTTAGTAAGTTTAAATATAAATAAGGACACGTGCACTTGACGAATTACTGAAAATGTATGTGCTCGTATGTTTAGATGACGATGATGAGACTCCCTTTTGGTTATAAATGCGACTGAAATGTATGCTATTACTTGTTACCTACAGGTTTTAGGTAAAAAAATCATTAAAATTTTGTATGTACTCATATAAGTTAATATTGGTTAGGAAAAGACAGAAACAAATTTAGGTTAATGTCATTTGAAAAGAACTTTTAAAGAAAAAAAAAACAGTTTATTATTAGGTTATAATTGCTAAGATATCACAATAAGTATATATAAACAGAAATAGAACAACAAAACAAGAAGCTAAGTCACTTTTATAAAGAAGTTATACTTAGTAATGTTTTAAAGGATTACTTATAATTGATTTTTTTAGTGACAGAATAAATTATTTGTATACAAATACAAACTGTTTATTTTTATTTATTTTAACAAAATGTAAGGTTCGCGCTTTTTTCCGCTTAATACAGTATAGTTAGAAAGTGTAAAGTCACTCCGTTCTCCATTTTTTGCCCGAAATCAAGATATTGTGTCTCAAGTGGCGGAACTTAATGACGCGGTTTGTTTTACCAGAGCGGAGATTTAATGAAAATAAATAACACCTAAGCAAATCTGGGAATTGAACCTACTATCAATCGTGTTAAAAGTTAGACGCCACGGCCTCAAATATAAGGTAAAACAAAAATAAACTAGATTATCCCTGACTACCCCACTACGTAGGAAAAAAACGTGAAGCTGTAAAAAACACCATAAAAATAAATAATTTAAACGCAATGTTATTATTACACGTACATTTGCAAAGCGAGGTTTTTGCGTAATGAAGTCCATTTAAAGTGGTCGGCGGTCGGCGTCGGCGGCGTCCGTGCAAACTGTGAAGAACGTTCAAATTGTACTGTAAATATCAATTATATATTTAAATGTTAGCAAAATGCGTCTCTGCCGTTTCTCTGCGACTGAAATACTTTAGTCTATGCTTCTGTATGGGTGTACAGATAAAATATTTACAATTTTTGTTTCATTAAACCTTTTTGGAAGTTATTGAGTTGTCTTTCAAAATGTTTTTTTTTCTGTGGTTCGTAATTCTTTAATTTAAGGGCTTTAAAAAGTAGAGCCAAAGAAATGTCTTTAGTTTATAGAAGCGTACAAAACATTACTATTCGTACTTTTTAATAACTTGACATTAATGAAATGTTATTTTAGTTTCTTTTTATATCTATAATCTGATCTTTCAACAAATAAATTACCTAAAGTTTAATTATGTTCAATATAATATATATAACAAGACATATGCGAAACATTTAATTTGTCAAAATTTAATTAATAAGTAATATTCAATAATATAAACAGACAAATCCGGCAATATCTCTATGCGCGTAGACAGATAGTGCGTTCGTTAGAGAGCATTTAAGCCGTCGGTATTTACGACGGTCGCCTCACTGTCGTTGCGTAACAAACAGATCACTTAAATATTATTATTACTTTGATAAATTTATAAATTTCTTTGTAAATTTTAATGTAAGTGCTGTTTTTTTTATTGTATTAAAAATGTTTTATTTTGATATGACATTTTTTTTAAATTTATAGTATTAAATACTAATTATTTTACAGATTAAAAAAGTGCCATAATTAAAAAATGTTTATAATTACATATTATGTTAAGAATTGTATAAAGCTGTAATATGTTGGAAAATATAACTAAATCGTAGTTTACGTTTGAATAAATTATTTTGTTATTAAGATAATTATTTAAAAAAAAAAAAAGTAACATGGTTAGATAATCTGTTAAAATAGTTAATCTGTATCACGTACAAATAATAATATTTGCTATCTATATCATTGAATGTCCTAAAATCCTACAATATACTTATAAAAAATATTATTATTTTTAAAACTTTTATGAATCAGGTGAAATTTGTATAAATGAACATAACAGGACTGAAATTCGACTTAAAAGAGTCATTTTATTGTATTTATATTCTAGATCTAATAAGAATTCAAAATAACAATCCTTCAAACAGGCAGAAATTAGTACTTACCATGTAAAAACCCTAGAATTACGTAAGTGGTGGCAAATCTTATATTAATTAATTTTTTTTTTGTATAACGTGTCATCGTAAGAATTAAATTATTTTAATACAATAGTTATTCGTAAATTTATAAATAATATACATTTACAGAGAAAAAGAAACTGAAACATGTTTGGCGAATTGAAAGTGGCCAAAAAGTATAAATATAATTTGTTTTCTTCAATTCGTCTTTACACTTTCAATAGTTAGGTAAAGTGTAGCTATAGTAAGGTTTATAAATAAATTTGTGTATTTAATTGGTCACAGGATCAACACTCTTTCTATAATATACTTATAGTGTGTTTTAATACCGTAAAATATCATAGAGATAATTTAGCCATAAAACTAAAGTTAGCCCTAAGCAACATTTTAAAATTTTTTTCATGAATCTATTGTTTAAGCGACATAATTTATTATGAAAAATTGAAAAAATAATAACAATATGATAAAATGTAAATAAAATGTGATCGATATCCAAACAATCCAAAAAAAACAAAAAGAAACAATTTGAATTAAATATGAACTTTCGAAATTTGATACGTTTCTATAACTTTTACACAGCATACTTATACGCAGACTATAAAATTCAAATATCTAACTAATTTCACGTAACATTTATTTAATGATAACAAAAACAAACATAACTTATTAACAACAAAGAAGCCTAAAATATAAAAGAAGCCGTATCGGTAAAACAACTTGAACATGTAACAGTTAATGCATCTATCAATACTAACTAAACTTTAAATTTCTCCCTCTCTCTGTCTCTACATAACCTTACAGAGCCGCGACCTCACGCATCATTTTTCAAAAAAAAAAAAGAAAAAGTTCACATAATTTTGATATTTTTCTTATATTTTCTAGTATCATTGTCATTCCAACAATAGGGCGGATTCGCTTACGGTTACTGAAATGTGCAGAGTTATCCACATTCATAAGCGGTTTTAATGATAGTGGTTCTTAACCTTTTGTTCTGTGGAGTGCGAGTTTTAAAGTTAACTGTACGACTACTTGGTGCTTAACAAGTGTCGGTATGAGCTAGATATGCTGCTTACTTATATTTATTATGTATTTCTTCTAAATTTTTTTATAATTCCAATCATAAAGTTAATGTTCTATTTTTATCTTCACGCTGTATCCCGCACATATCAGGGTAGGCAGAGGGAACCTGAGACCCTAGTGTTAAGACACTCCGTGAAAGTGAGTTTAGAAACGAATAGTACAATGAAAGGAAACTAATTATATTTTATGGATAAGTTCGTTTTGATTACTATAAAGAATAAACGACAAAAATGACTCTAGATTAGTTTCACTTAAAAAACATATGAATATTTAAATAATAATTACAAAGTTGAAAATTAACTAAAACCGGTTAAGTTATAAAATATCGAATTTTATAATTACATTTGAGAATGTAATTATAAAATTCGATGTTTTGTTAATCTGTAAATTCCTTTTTTAATGTTATTTGAATATGTTTTTACCTAACAGTGTTTAATTTGTTTGATTGTTTTAATTTGGCCATTTATTCACCTTATAAATGAACATATTCTAATGCTTTCATATATTTAGTAAATTATATATGGAAATCAACTATCAACCTATATGATGTGTTCCGGTTCGATGGCATGTAAGCCAGGTTTTCCCCTTTCCCACCCATATTTTCCCCAAAATGTGGTGGTTCCGATAGCGGACTACTACATTGTCCTCCCCTTCCATCTGTATCCTCTAGGTTGGCAACGCATCTACAACATCTCTGGTTTTGTAGGTGTCCATGGGCGAAGGTAACCACTTACCATCAGGTGGTCCTTCTGCTCGTTTGCTATCCGTTATCCAAAAAAAAAAAAAAACCTATTAACGACTATATTAATACATAAAGATTATGTTTCTTAGTTAAATAAGTAACAGCAGTTAATATGACAATGCGTATAAATATTTAAATTTTGCTTTGAGATATTAGAGTATTAAAATTTTCGGATAACGCTTGAATCTTTAGAAACTTTTCTGTTATATGTACTTTTTAAATATTTTTCCATCATTTTTAAAATCATTAAATTAATACCGCCTGTTGTGGCGTAAACTCTACAGGTTCTGGGTTCCCACTCCAGGAAATGTAAAGCTTAGTATTTTCATTTCCTAGGTTTGGTTATAAAGGTAAAGCGCGGCGTTGAGTTCCGCCACTCAGCACGCAATGCCTCAATTCAGCGGAAAGTGGGGAACGGAATTGTTGAAAGAGAACGGAGTGTCTTAACACTAGGTCTCAGGTTCCCTCTGCCTACCCTGGTATATGCGGGATAAAGCGTGAAGTTAAAAAAAAAATCACCTTATAAATAAACATATTCTAATATTTAGTAAATAGTATATGGAAATCAACTATCAACCTATTAACGAATATATTAATACACATAGATTATTATGTTAAATAAGTTAATATGACAACATGTGTACGTTATTGTGTTATGAACTCATATAACTGAAGTCATTTTATATAAGACTTTAAGATGATTAAAATTATACATGAACTAAAGTTGTTTTACTGAAAATATATTATAAGATCAATTTTTAAACCACTTTTCTATATTGATTAAATACAACTAAGATAAGGACAAAAATTATATGATTTACATACATACATAGCTTCACGTTGTATCCCGCATATAGCAGGGTAGGCAGAGGGAACCCAGTGTTAAGACACTCCGTTCCCCACTTTCCGCCGAATTGAGGCATTGCGTGCTGAGTGATTTTAAGTAAATTTGCTTTAAGTATATTGCTCTATATAATTTAACGTGATTTATCAAAACTTAGTTCTACTCTACTCCATAGAAATGTAGAATAGAGCTATTAGAATGTTATAACCAAATGTAAACAAAACAAAGACATGCGTTTGAGATCAATATCTAGAAAAAGTTGTACTTAGTAAAAAATCCTAAGTAATCAATTATGCCGCTTGATATACTTACATATATACGTACTTTTTATAATAAATATTTATCCATAAAAATGTAAACCGTGCTATTTCTTTTTATCGTAGAAGTTAATTATAGAAGTCGAGCCACAGCGAGCAGAGTGTCTTGACAATATGACCTGCTGTGGAAAAACCATGAAGCGTGTCTGCTAAAATTTATTGCACATAAAAATAGCATAACACATTTATACTATTTATATAAACCATAGATGTTTTAAATATTAAATTATGTTTAATTATATTGTGTGTAGTCTGTAAAGAAAGGTCTAGACGTCTAATCTCTGTTTCAAAATTTAATTATAATAACCGAACTTTCTTCAGGAGCTCTTGGAGCTCTATGAGTCTAGTTTTAGTCCGTTCCGATTCTATGTATAATATTATTTGGTTACAGCCGACCGACCGATTTTTGCCGACATGTTTTTAACAACTTTGTGTGTACGTGCCTTATTTTTTGTTCACTTCTGTTGATTTATTTGTTGAGCTATTTATAACATATTAAAGCAACTTTTTAAATTTTATTACCATAACTGTAATTGCTAAACTGAACTTATATTATCGCCATACAACGCTTACATATCATAAAAGTTTTATACATGATAACCTAGAATCGTTCGTTAATGTATAAACTCTACTGTAAAATTTCATCTCAAATTCAAAATTAAAATATTTTTTTATTTAAATAGGCTATTACAAACACTTTCGAGTTGTCAATTTACATAAAGATGTCAGTATTGTCAGTCCTACCGGAAGCTACCACCGGTGAGGAAGACAGTTCCGGCGAACTATCTCACCGGATCTTGTCAGCAGAACTTCAAGAATAGATTTATAAACTTTTGAATTTATAATATTAATAGATATAAGGTAGAAAGTACTTTCTGAACATTTTCCATAAAAATGTTTTAGGTAGGTATCTATATATTTTTATCACCATTTTGGTTGGTAATATCTGATAAATGGGTGACGAAAGACTAAGATATATATGAATAAAATCTTTTTGGTTGGGTCATATGTATATAGAAATAAAGAGTGTTTTAAATTTATTACAAATTTAATAAATACTTTAAAGTGGAATTACTGTAATTATCGTACCTACGCACATTATAGTAACATACGAGTATAAGATACTAATTTAGTCACTCACTTTAGACAAATCAAATATGTTAATATTTAGAACTATTGATAACCCGCTAATAATAATAATAAATGTAACAATTTCTTAGTTCGTGATCAAAAAAATGGCGGTACGAATCTCACCAATTAAGCAAGTATAAAACAGACCTAACAGTTACTTCTCGTTTAGCACAACAATAGTATAAAAATGCATTATAAATCAAAGCTAGCAAAAATCTTTTATTACTTGATGCACATCAACCAAAACATATTACTAATTGATGGAGAACGGAGTGTCTTCACATTATATCCCAATCACGCTATGACCGACATTTGCACGAAGAAATGACATAATATATAATTTTTCATACATATATAATATTCGCAAGCATTCTCATCTCTTTGAAACCTCAAGATATATCTTGTTAGGATCGAGGGGAGGCTGGGGCGGATATAGCGCTTGATATGATAATGAGAGGGGGTCGTGGGGGGTGGTGAGGGGGCGTCGAGGGGGAGGGAGGGCGAGGAGGGGCGAGGAGCGAGGGGGTGGTGTACCGCAGGAAACCGTTAATTGACGAATCCACTCTACGTTTGCGATTGATTAAAAAAGAATATTTTATTTCACAACGTCATAACTGAGGCGTTTAATTTGTGGCGTGTGCATTTTAAGCAGGCCGCGCCGCACCGAGCCGCGCCGCGCCGCGCCGGTGCCTCGCGCCGGAGGACTACGCGCAGGGCTATCAGTGACGAAGAAAATAACAAAGAAGAAAATGACGTTTAAAAATCATTTAATAATACGAAATATAATTAGCATCTCCTCTGAAACACAATTGCCGACTAATTAAACCTACGTAGTTGTAAATTTTAAATTCGCATCAAATCTGGTGATTAAAGTTTCTTTCACTAATAAAATTTTTAATTCAAAGAAAGAGAAGCAGCTTTATGCTTTATCCCGTAATACTTTAAGGGTAGACAGAGAATTTTCCGCCCGAATTCATGATACGTCATATATAGCGGAACTTAACGCTACGCATTGTCTTGCCAGAGCGGGGAATAATGAAACATAATTATTCCCTTGAACGGGACAAATGTGTAAATATATGCTTAAAATATACATTTTAATAAAAACTACAAGTTCTATAAATTTTCTTCATGTGTTTGTCTAAATGCAACAGACTTGTATTGACACAGCGAACAAATACAGTATATCAATTTTAGGTAAATACATTTCACGTTTAAATTTGTACTTAATTTCCTAGACTCCGAATCTTATAGAAATATTAGTTGTTAGAGTGTACCTTTTCGTTTATTATTATATTTTCAGTACGATCGAGTACGTGTTATAAGTATATATTTCAAATAAAAACTATAAACAAAAATAATAATTTATAATAACTAAGCGTGATATTTTAGAGTTTTCACATTGCAATTAAGAGTCAAAGTACAATAAAAAAACAAATTTAATAGTTTATGGAACATATTAAGTATATATTATTACAAATAATTATAAATATTTAAAAATAAAGCTTCTGAACGGAATTGAAACTTGCATTCATGGCGTGATCAATAAGATATTTAGTTTTAATCTAATACTTTTTAAATTATATATGTTAGGCTGTTTCTACCTGTGGCCATGGACTAATGTAAAGTGACAGGAATGTAAAGTGTCCGATAAATCTTTTCATAATAAATTGGTTTACTCGTAAATATGAAACTAAAACGAACATGTTTGAAATTATCCTCGTAATCCTGGTCATCGTGACAAAGTTGTCAGTTTTATATTATGAAAATATTTTGTTGTTGTACGGACACATGTGAAAATTTTCAAGGAAATCTGACGGTAAGAAGTTGGTCGAAAAAATTTTGCAAGATTTTATTATATTTATATATTGATAAATAAATACATATCCGAGTTAATAAGTGTTTTAGGAGTTTTATTGTAAAGTTGTAATGTGTGTTATAGCCATTATAACACACTTTACAACTATAAGAAATTAAATTTTGTATCAATTGAAATTTCATCATTTAAAATACTTCATAATTTTATCTGATTACTATGTTTTGAATTTTTTGTTAGTTTTTTTTTCTGAATTGTTACCATTATTTAATATTGTTTTTTGTTCATAAACAGTAAGTTTGTCAGTACTTACTGCATGGAGAAAGTAACATCTCTCTAAAAATTCAGTTTGTTAAAATTTTTATTTGTTATATTATTATTATTGACAAATTGGCTAAATCAGGTATTAAATAAGCAGTTTAGTATCTTAAGTTTTCTCTCTCTACCTCGCATTAAACGACATGCGGCTCTATACTTCCCAATTCAAAAAAGGGAAGGAAATTTCCAATGGAGAACAGAGTGTATTAAAACTATTTTCTCCGTGTACCTTCTGTTTATATTATTATAATTATAGCCGGAGCTATAGTCGAATATCGGAATATTCGACTACGTTTTATAGTACGAAATATAATCACACAAATAATTTATATACTTGCCGCAAAATTTACTTTTTTAATATTTTAAAAACGTGTATATTAATTAATACTTGAATGAAAAATTTGGTCCTCTTTTATTATGGAAAGATTTAGTATACTTTGAGTTTGCACCAAACTGAATGCAAAAATATAATAGTTTTTTATAAGTACGTGTTAGAAAAACATTAATTTAATTAATATGAATATATACTATAATATGTTTGACAGTAAGTATATACGTTGCTAAGTTACTTGGATTTTATGCACCAACGAGCCTGGTTAAGTTTTTAAGTACCTAATTAGAATTAACGATATTTTTATGTAAGATATACAAAAAACAAATTATTATTACTATTATTACATATTTTTTTTTATATATTTTAACCGTATTCGGAAATACACCTAGTTATCTAACTGTGACGTACCTACAATAAGTCAGAGAGCCTAGTATCAACACATTTGTTTCGATGCCCGCCGCTCGAATTCGAGATTTTGAGTATTAAGTGGTGGATCTTAACGCTGCGCCTTGTTTTACCAGAGCGGAGAAAAAAAATATGTAAATGTTATCATTCCCTCGAGTGGGAATCGAACCCACAACCTATAGTGCTTACATTCAAATGCCTACGACTTGTAGGTCATAGAAAAATAATACGTTGACTCAAATGCATGCACTCAATACATGAAACACAAATTCAAACTTTTCATTAAGACGATCGTCACTTTTGAAACAACAAAAAAACTTATCAGTACAATTTGGCACAGGCTGTTTTGTTTGGCGCCGTTTCTAGTAATATTACAAACGTGAGATGTTTGTTACTCTTTCAAGTAAAAAACTACAAAACCGATCTAGATGCAACAGTAATATAACTATATCAGAATAACATAGTGGGTCTGGTGAGTGTCTTAACACTAGGTTCTCAGGTTCCCTCTAAATACCCTGCTATATGCGGGATACAGCTGATACTAAAAAAAAACACAGGCTAAAATTTATAAAAATTTTGAGTAATTGACCATAATATAATGATAAGTATCTAGTTTATTATAAACTTGAGTGGGAATCCATAATAATGAATACATATATAAGAATGTGTGTTTGTTAGTCCTTCTTGAACGTAGCGATCTAATGTTATGATTTTTTTAGTAGAGGCAGTATGGTGAGTGGACAGCGACAGCAATGAGCAACCTTTAACCGTGTGTGTTACCGTATAACTTTTTACTGAGTGAACCAATTATGATGTTTTTTTTTTGAATAATAGCTAATGCTTCTGATGATCCTATATTAAGACCTATCAAGCTGTTTTGAGTTATTCGTAATAATTTTATATTTTAGTGCATTTTATTTGAAGTCGGTTTTCTATAATAGCTTCACGCTGTATCCTGCATATAGCAGGGTAGGCAGAGGGAATCAGAGTACCTAGGTTTAAGACACTCCGTTCTCTTTTAACGTTTACGTTCTCCACTTTCCGCCGGATTGAGGCATTGCGTGCTGAGTGGCGGCACTCAACGCCGCGCTTTGCCTTGTTACCAGAGCGAGTAAATGAAAATACAAAATATTATTTAATGTTTTCATTTCCAGAAATAGGCGAATATTTAGTGACCAAGCGAGCGAAGTCATATATTCATAAAGAATATAATAAGTGATTGTTTTAGTTATAATAATAAAATAAACGCAATGTCCAAAAATGTAAGTCCTTTATGCACACTTTATACACTTGCTAGAATATTCTATACTTAAAATCTTTTCTGCAAGAGGGCAGTTTAATAAACCGAAAATCATCAGAAAAGACGACTTTTCTGCATATTAGAAGAGAACGTAGTGTCAAGATAATTCGCTCTTCGTTTTACGTCAAACCAAAGAAATTGAATTAAATTCCTCCATTGCTTGTGCGATTCATAGATTACATAATTATTTAATGTAATAGAATAATTAAAAATTAAAAAAAAGGAAAGGATAACTCTAAAATTGACTATATTTAAATAGGACAACATGAGAAGCACTAGGTATCATATAAAAAAAGAATTACCAAAATCTATTTCTATAAAAAAATAAAAATCTTTTCACCCAGTGAAATGTTATACGGTTACGCACCATAAACAATACATTGGAATTGAGAATTTGTCAACTTTCACTACATGTGATATTATTTAACTAAGCTTTTGCGATTTTAGTTACCTACTTCTTATCAACAAATTGATATTATTAGTGTCCCCGTTGACGCGTTAACAACGCGTTGTCTTTAGCAATGTATATGTCACTTTATATGGACATGGATTTCAAACCATGGTAGTGTGTGTAACGTTTACTTTGTAAAAATGTTAGCATTCTGCACTCCTTCTCTATATAAAGTATAAGTGTGCCAAATTTAATGCTCCTCTGTCCGCGTAATTTTCGTAAAAAGGGATTCAAAGCTTTTGCATCACGTATTTATATATATATTTAATACTTACTTTGACTAATAATATCTGCTTATTATAACTAATAATACTTAATTACAATTTAAACTTCTATTTTAGTAGAACCGACAGTACCTGGCTATAAACGCGGTATTTATGGGTTCGTGTCCTCCTCGAGGATCATATTTAAATTATTTTCACTTTACCGCTCTAGGAAGACAAAGCGCGGCGTTGAGTTCCGCCACTCGACACGCACAGTGCGTGTTGAATTTCGAATGTGGGTGGAAAACAGTGAGCGGAGTGTCCTGACACAAGCTTCTCTCTGATTACCCTGTTATGTGGAATAAAGCGTGAAGCTACTTTTTTCTCACAGTTTTTTTATTTAGTTTTTGTTATTTAAACAACTAACGATATGTCTAATTACTACTGTCTGACGGCACAAAGCCAGTAAGTAGATAATAGATATTCATTTTCTAAAGGAATATTATAAAAAGTATTATTATTCTGTTTAGCCTAGACAAAGCCTTATAGGCGAAAAAAATGAGAAGCGTAGTGATTTATTATTAGAACTTGTTTTAGCTATGTAGGAGATGTGAGATGTACCTATTTTTACTATTAAAATTTGAACATAGTAGGAGTCGAACCTGCTTCTGTTGCGTACCGTTCAATCGCTTCATGTAATTAGGTTATATGTTTCTATGGAAATAAACTGACCCTGATCTTAATATATAACGTGTGAAATTAAATACTGTTGATGCTTAGGAGGCTAATCATATAATGAGCTCTTTGATTTTCGCGATTATTATACATATTAAATGAAACTAGACTACTAAACTGAGACTAGACTGAGGTGGCATCTACCTGTGACCACGGACTACTGTTAAGTGTTCGAGACGTCGGGTTTCCAAAAAAATATTTTCGAATACTAAAATTTACGCGATTAATCCGGTTAAAATAGAGTTATCTGTTGAGTTTCTTGCCAGCGCTTCTCAGCAGAATTGTCTTTCAGGCCGGAGGTAGCTTCCTGTAAGACTCACAATACTGACATTTTCATTGTTACTGACGATCCGAAAGTGCTTGTAATAGCCTAATTAAATAAATATCATTTTAATTTTGATTTTTGATATTATACACCTGATACAATTTATTTCTGTTATTGGACTTTTCTAGAGCTATCATGAGTTCATTTTCAGCATGTATTTCGAACCCATGGATTGCTAAGGAGGTTCTTCCTTCTTTGTGCAAATTTCCTTCTACGCAAACATTATTTCAAAATAATTATTTGGTAAAAATAATTATTTGGTAAGAGAGAAGGCTAATTATTAAATATAATTCTTAGGTGTTTCTAAAATATCTCTCTCATTGTAAGTGCGTATAGCACTTTAAAAATATTAAAGAAATTATGCACAGTAATTTTATTTTTGTAAACCCAGTTTCTAATTTCTTTAGAGTCAAATTCAGCTACTATTATATCTAAAGTACAAATATCATAAATATTGAAATGCGAAAGATTGCGAATATGGATGGATATGTATTACTCTTTCACGCAAAAACTACTGAAAGAATCTAGATGAAACTTTACAGAAACAGCAAACACTGAGATAACAATTTATAAATATTTTGCGTAATTTGACCATAGTTACTTCACGTACTATCTTCTAAGGGAAAATAAGCAACTTACACCTTAACTAGTTAACCTCTAAAAGGTGAATAAATCATTTTTATCACAAGGTATATGTATGCATAATAAAATTCCACTAATAATTACAAATCATCCACCTGAACAATTTAAAGTAGAGATTAAATATACGTTTTGAATAAAGTATATATATCATTCTGTTCCAAGAATACTATAGTGATGTTAATGTGTGGAATTAAATGCTGTTGCCGCTCACCCGGAAGGCTTGTTATAGTTGAGAATTTATTGTAAAAAAAATATTTGAAAAGAGAAACTGTTGAATTTCTTGCCGGTACTTCTCAGTAGAACTGCCTTCCGAGCCGGTGGCAGCTTGCGGTAACTTTTATTAATTGACGATTCGAAAGTCCTTGTAATAGTCCTCTCATCAAAATGCAACACCACTATGCTCTACAACAAACACTTGTAAAATCCTTGTCAGAATGAATTTGTAAACTGTTGGGAACATATACAAAGTAAAACAAAAATCTTACAGAATATATATATTCGTACTATTCGTACTATTTCATACGTTTTAATTAAATTAAAATATTTTTTTTATTAATTAATAAAAAAACATTTTTTTAAATTTATTTTAAATGAAACAATTTTATCCGGATTAATCGCGTATATTCTGGTATTCAAAAATACATATTATTTAATAATTAGATCAATTTGTGACGGACTTTTTTTAATATATCACGACCAGGCGAACGAGCTGGCGGGTCACCTGTTTGATGTTAAGTGATCACTGCTGTTCATGAATATTTGCAGCATCACCAAGTGGTTCGATGACGGCTTTTAAGAAATTTGTTGACCCGACTCTTGATGAGCTCAATATAACTATGAAGAAACTCGTCTGGAGAAAATTAGTTCCATAATTTCCAAAACCGTGGAAAAAATGATCTGGTAAACTGGGTAGGTGGTGAGGTAATACAGCTTTCGTGGCATGGCAAACTGATTGACCTGTACTACCTTAAAATGTTCACAAGTTCGCCTTTTTTAATCTATTTTCATATATACGTAATTAAACTGGTTAAAATATGTAAAAATTACGAATATTAACAATTCACCGGATTTATTTAAGAGTAACTTAAACTAGAGAGTATCTTAAACTATATTCTCGTAAATAGCAATATGATTGAAATATCAAATTTTACTCTAGAGCTAGAAACTTGATATACGTTCTTTATAAAATACATGAAGCCGTCGGTTTCATGTTTAAACTTTCTTGACTCATAAAACTTTTATCCTATTCCCTATTTAAGTCTATATAGACTTTATATATTTCTAGGTCAGGAAAAAATTGATTAAAACGATATTAGCTGGAGTACGTAAATGATTTTTAGAGCACATAGAATTTTTGACGCTTTGACGCGCTAACAACGCGTATAAAAATCTAATAACACTTTATATAAACATAGATGTCAAACGACGATAATGAGTGTAAAATTAATTGTAATAATTTAATATACTTCTTTTGCATTATTTTAAAACTATATTATCATTGTGCACTCCTTCGCTATATAAACTATAAGTGTGCCAAGTTTCATGCTCCTCCGTCCGCGTAATTTTCGTAAAAAGGGGTACAAAGTTTTTATTTCATAGATAATGTTTAACGATATTGCTGTGTTTTTTTCGGTAATATAGTGTAAGTAATTTATTAATAATGGTCATTAAGACCATCGTGGCGCAGTGGAAAAGCGTCGGACTGTAAATGCTGAAAATATTGAAATAGTTCACAAAACGTACGGATGTCTTCGTAACGATCGGAATAATCATTACGAAAGTACATTGGCTTCTTAATAAGTAAAACAATAAATACTAGCTGTAAACCTTTACACATCTCTAGCTTTTATCGAGAAGCAAGAAGAACCAACTAAGGGGATACTCTGTTGGTACATTCGTCGAGTTTCCAACTTTACATGGTTTCTTTAAAAAAACCTGTACTTTTTCAAAATTCTGCCACGTGCGGTTCTTATTTACCGTTACTTGGTCAGGTTATAAATATTTGTAATTTCATCATGATGGTGTTTATTTAAAATTATTAGAGGCCTGTCGTGGCGCAGAGGCACGAGCGTGGGACTGTAAACGCAACGGGTTGTGGGTTCGATTCCCACTCCAGGATATGAAAATATTAAATAATAATTAGTATTTTTATTTCCTCACTCTGGTAACAAAGTAAAAGCGCGGCTTTGAGTTCCGCCACTCAGCACGCAATGCCTCCATCCGGCGGAAAGTGGAGAACGGAATTGTTGAAAGAGAATGGAGTGTCTTAACACTGGTTTCTCAGGTTCCCTCTGCCTACCCTGCTATATGCGCGATACAGCGTGAAGCTATTATAGAAAACCGACTTCAAATAAAATGCACTAAAATATAAAATTATTACGAATAACTCTAAACTGCTTGTTAGGTCTTAATCAAACTTAAATGGGACCACATCTAAGTTTGCTAGCATTAGCTAGCATTAGCTATTATTCAAAAAAAAAGCATCATAATTGGTTCACTCAGTAAAAAGTTATGTGGTAACACACACGGTTAAAAGTTGCTTATCGCTGTCGCTGTCCACTCGCCATACTGCCTCTACTAAAAAAATCATAACATTAGATCGCTACGTTGCTACGTTAAAGAAGGACTAACAAACACACGTTCTTATATATGTATTCATTATTAAGGATTGCCACTCATGATATTACTCACTCATGATTTTTAGCATCACGCTGTATCCCGCATATAGCAGGGTATTTAGAGGGAACCTGAGAACCTTGTGTTAAGACACTCACCCCACTATGTTATTCTGATGTATAAGTTATATTACTGTTTCATCTAGATTAGTTTTGTAGTTTTTTACTTGAAAGAGTAACAAATATCTCACATTTGTAATTCATAAAAATATTATTCAAACTTCTTGCTTATTCAGACGTAATGATTGAAATTAGTAAAGAATAATATATATTGACACCCTTTTTGAGGCCGTTTTAGAATAAATTTAAATATTTATTTTCATAATATTTAAATTTTCACGAAAAAAAACAAAACTGACTTCTAATAATATGCAGTAAAAAGTACAATATATTATATTATTACGAATAACTCAAAAACAACTCGTCCGATATTAACTAAATGTAAATGGGACCACATGAGAAGCATTAGCTATCTAGCTTAAGCGATAGCTGCGAGTATAAAGAAAGAATCATAAAAATTAACTCTTGTTGTAAAACATAAAAAAAAACAATACAATCTTCTAAAATACGCAGTGACGGGTAATGAATAGCAATTAGCACCCTTAAAAAACCATTGCAAAACCTTCGACCATTTTTTACAAAAAAGAATATATTTTTACATACATACCTACATACCTCCACGCTGTATACCGCATATAGCAGGGTAGGCAGAGGGAACCTAGTATTAAGACACTCCGCTCTCCACTTTCCGCCGAATTGAGGCATTGTGTGCTGAGTGACGGAACTGAACCCCGCGTTTTGCCTTTTTGCCAAACCCAGGAAATGAAAAATTTAATTTCCTGGAGTGGAAATCGAACCCACAAATATATTTTTAAGTATTTGATAAGGAAAATAAGTAAATTTATGACGCCGCAGGGCAGCAAAAGTGTTCCTGCGTCTTTTAAATTCTCCTACGTAATCTTCTCCTCCCACTTCTTTTATTTTTATTATCCGATTTTAAATATATAGTATTTAGACGATTATATTTGCTTTTTATTAGAAAAATAATTAATTAATGTAATAGCATATTAAATAATAATAATATTTGTATTCTTGTCATGCTTGTAGGGCAATTTTATTTCAAAGGAAGATTATTTAGATTAGGAAATATTTTTTTTAATAAGCAAAACTTATCGTTGATACACATAGCCCGCGATACTTCGAATTAGAGCGGAAAGCGGCGAACGGTGAGTCTTGACGCTAGTTTCTCTCCGCCTAGCTTTACATACAGAATAAAGCCTGAACCTTTTTTACTTATCATTTTCATATTTAGAGTTTAGCAAATTGTTTTAAAATCCGTGTAAAAATGAAAATTGCGGTATTTACATAAATAATTTAATAGTGATTTATTTGTTTCATTTTGATTGTAGATAGCCTTTTATGAAACGTGACATTGAGTCCTTTTAATTTCATTGAATGTGCAATTTTCGAATTTAGGAGTAATAAGTAGAGTATAGAGAACGGACACACTATTATTTTACACTATCGTTATCATTGCAACTGACAGGAGCCGTTGAAGCTAGTTAGAGAGGTAAAGGAAGCACATTAGAGTGTCTTTACACTGGAATCTCTGTGTAACTAATTACATAAACGGTGAAAGATCTATACTTATGTGATATTGTTGTTATAATAACACAAGTGCATTATTTAGGTTTTTGAAGGGTCGGCAACGCGTAAGTGATGCCCCTGGTGTTGCAAGCGTCCATAGGCCACGGTAACCACTTACCATCAGGTGGGCCGTGTGCCTTGTTGCCACCGTCGTGATATAAAAAAAAAAAATAATATTTATTACATATATTTATTACATATACGATACATTTTTTGGTTTTGTGTTTTTTGCTTGTGAGGTGGGCGTTAATAATCGCGACACAGTTTTATACTAATGCGGTTCTTATCGTACAAAATTGTTTCTAGATGTGCTGCTAAATATTTGAAATAAGTAAATAAATAATTTTTTTTTCTTCACCCAATGTAACGTTCACATATGAATCTAGTAAGACAAAGGCGTGGCTTTGAGATCCTCTACTCAACACGCAATTTCTTCATTGTGGATGAAATATGGAAAATAGTCAATCTTGACATTAGGCCCTCTATAACACAAAAGTTTAAAAGCGAATGAATGAATCGAAATGTAGTTCGGAACGGAGTGTCTTAACACTAGGTTCTCGGGTTCCCTCTGCCTACCCTACTATATGAGGAATACAGCGTGAAGCTAATAAAGAAAAGAATAAATAAAATAAACAAAAAAATAAAAAGTAATAATAAAATAATATACAAACTTAACTATAAGTAACCTTAATTTAAAATATTATGACGCGAAAACAATAACTACGAATTAAAGAATACTTTTTGTTAGTTCGTATTAAAAAAATGAGATTTCACGCAAGATATATTGAATTACATTGCATAAAATATTATTTTATATTTTGATTGCCAGCTAAAAGAAAAGATCGTTGGCGCGAAATTATATCTTCCTGCGTCTTTCTTTTTTTTAATATCTCTTAATAGTTTTACTGACACACAACTTTATTCAGTCAAGTATAATATATTACACAATTATTTCACGTACACGAATATAAAATTTTATATTATACTTAAAATAATCATATTATTTCACATAGTTCATTGTTTTTTTTCATTCTTTATTATTTTTGTAAAAAATATTAAAATAATCTCCATTTCAAAATGGGTCTGCTAATTGTTTAAAAAACATTTTTGATATAATATTTGATTATATCAAGAAATGTCATCGTTAAATTAAAATCACAGATAATTTATAAAAGAATGGCATATCCCCTAATATCACAGATAAAAAAAACAAAAACAAAAAATATATATATAAAGTGACATAAGTCATAAACAAAGAAATTATAAAAGTACACTGCTAAAGTACTTACAGTAAGTATGATTTAATTTAAAATATCGCGACTCCGAATTTACATAATGCGCCATGCTTATGAAATTGCATTTAACATTCAGATGGAGTAACAACACGCAGATTGTTTTATACCTTGTCTGCTTTCCTTACTTTACCGCCAAATTATCATTTTCGACAAATAATTTGCACAAATAATGATGTCTTTGTTTTTGTGACTCTACTCAACTCAACCACTCTCGCTTTTAGTAACAACTTATTATTTTTTTATACTATGATGAAAAAATGTAGTTTTCTATACGTTTAGTGAATATTTTTTAATATTTAGAAACGTACATATACACATAGCTTCCCGCTGTATCCCGCATATAGTAGGGTAAGCAGAGGAAACCTAGTGTTAAGACACTCCGTACCCCACTTTCCGCCGAATCGAGGCATTACATGTGAGTGTACTCGTATATTTAGAAACATGTCAATATATAGATTTCAACTAAGGTTTTTGTAAGTGTAGTTTTCAGTTGGTTTTTTGTTTTGTTTGTTTGCTTTCAGTTTCTTTTATATTTATTTAAAATATGCTTTAAACGCTTATTAATGACGGGAATATATTTTTTTCCTTTTCCTGTAAATTCAAGTATAATTACTTAATTAACATCTATAGCAATGATAAAATGAATAAAAGGCAATAAAAGTATTAGGGCTATAGAATGATCGCTGTATTGACAATGAAAGAGTATAATTCAATCTAGAAAAACATTCAAATGTATACATAATATATTTTGCTATATTTTTGTGTAAATACTAAGTGTATAACCAGTTTTACAATTGATGAAGACTTGAGTTAAGGGAACTTTTACTATGTTGTCGATAGTATATGGTTAATATAATATTACCTGTTATTTTTTATTGTTATTTTTTTCTTGCCATAGGTGTTAGTGATAATAATTATCAATGCATGCTGTGTCTGCATAAAAAAAATGCAATCGTTTCTACAATAGTTGTAATTTTATCCTTATTTACATTTGGTGGTAGGAGGTTCGTCGTCCACTATCGTGTCAAAGACGAACCGTCAAATATCTTATGATGTGTTCCGGTTCGATGGCATGCAAGCCAGGTTTTCATCTTTCCCACCCATCCATTCCCCAAAATGTGGCGGTTCCGATAGCGGACTACGACATTGTCCTCCCCTTCCATCTGTATCCTCTAGTGTGGCAACGCATCTACAACATCTCTGGTGTTGTAGATGTTCATGGACGAGGGTAACCACTTACCATCAGGTGGTCCTTCTGCTCGTTTGCCAACCGTTATCCATAAAAAAAAAAAAGTATACCGATTGTAATATGTTTTGTGGGCCAATAAACAGAAAATAAGAAAATAAATAAATATATAGAATTTGTAGTAGGTAAAATATAAATGCGTATTGCCATATTTATATATAATAAATTCAGGTGTTCACCATAAAAGTTTACAACATAATTTCATGGTTATATCTTACAATTATATCAAAATGGAGACATCCTAGTACGTTAGAGTGCCTTAGAGTGCGGTACAGTCATCGCCACGTAACGGCACTCGTCGAGGACGGCAGGAGACACCTCCACGAGCACTTCTTGAATTGTAATCAAATGTCGGATAATTATTCTCGCATAATGTATACGATTACGTCGCGCACAAACAATCGTCTAACAACGGCCCTTCATAAAAATAATTGCAAGTCTTTGACGAGGTTTTAATACGTACTATGTCTGAACATCGGCGTAAAATGCGCCTTGGAAATGCTTTAGCTGAGCGAGGAATATTTCCCTAATGATTAAAAGCGAGGTACTCCACCGCACTCCATTATGCGAAACTGTAATCATGAACTATGCGTCCGAGCCGCGCTCTACTCAGTACACTACGTCACACACGGCTCTACCTCTACCTACCTCTACCTAGATCTACAGGTAACAGGTACTTCTCGCCCCTTCAGATCTACGTTTCGACGTGAACGTGTACGTCTCACCTTCGCGTTTCGTAACGAACGTATAATTATTTAAGTTAATATACACGTCTAAATGATTTGTTCGCGGCGGCCGAGGACGGGCGGCAGGCGCGGGTGCGACAGAGACCGCAGAGGGGTGGTCCTCCCTGGCACCTCGTCGCTTTGAAAGCACTGGAGTTTTTAATCTTGCTTACTTATATACAGCAGCCACGAGCCACCAGCCAACAGCCAGTACCTAGCTCTTATTTAAGGCTCTTGTATAATGTAAATGAATCTGAAGGTAATGTGACGGATATTAAAATACTTGGCGTATTTTTTATACTATATAAAAGCATGTCTTCAGTTTATGTTTATTTATATATTAGTGAGATGAATAGGGTTGTTTATTATCTCGGATAGTCATGTAATAAATAAAGTTTTAAAACTTAGTAAATGGAAGTTTAAGTGATATGTGGAATAGGTACTGCTTTTTTACATTATTAGGACGAAATGGACAGATGACGGACTGATATGCACGATGGTACTTATTTATTTGCATCTACATATATGTACTATATCGACGCAAAAAAGCGGAACTGCTGTAACCAACACCTGACTCAATTTTTTTTTATTACTGTATAGGAATCAGTTTTTTTTTGCGTTGGTCCTACTTGCGTACCTCTACGAGCAATAGATAATTTTGTACAATGGAATTTTGAAAAGTAAAACTGAAAGAAATGCTGTAAATAGAATAATAAAGCATATTTTTCACACTGCGTTTACCCCAACTAATATGGTGGTGGTAATATGTGGTTCGATAGTTTAAAGAATGGTATTTGTAGGTATAATAATTAGACTGATATGATTTCTTTTATAAAATTTCAAAAGCTTTTTGGCTCTAGTGAACATTTAGCATTTTATGGGTGACAGCAGTTCCGCTTTTTTGTGTCGATATGTAGATACAAATAAATAAATATCACCTGAAGTTATCAGTACGATTGGGAAATAAACGATTGGAAATAAATTTCGATTTAAAAAACATTTTGAAACCATCCTGATGTGTTTTACCTACTTATAACAAGCATTTAAGAAGAATTATATTTGTACTGGTAATTGTAGGAAACCGTAATTGCTTGAAAGAAATATTATGGTTAATACACTTTTGAATTGGATATGACGATTATTAAGAAAAACTATAAATTAACTGTATTGTAAAATTATATTTAAGAAGGTCTACTGTTCAGTTTCTCACGACTAATACCTCTAGCAGAGCTGCCTTCTGAGTTGGTGCTAGTTTGTAGTACTGACAATACTGACATTTTTCTGTTCACTAATAATTTGAATATTTTTATCTAAATAAAGATTTTTTTGATTTTGCATATATGTTGAGATATTAAGACATAAAATACATACACAAGTTGAGAAAAGAATCTAAATAATAGTGAAGTTAATAATTGTACTGATAGAGTAAAAATATAATTGCTTATAAAGACAAAAGTAAGTATATTTTTAAGTGGAGGGAGTTTTGTTACACGGACTAGTTGAATAGAGTTAAGTCGACTTCATCGGTCTTATTTGGTGTCCTTCCAAATGGGTCCCAAAGATCAAATGCCAAGATGAAGAATTTAAACTGAAAGTCGATTCTAATAGAAAAACGGTAGGTAAAAGAATGAATACGTCCTTAACTTGAACAACATTTTAAATAAATATTTCTGCAATTTCGTCACTGTATTTTCATGTATTCGTTAGTCTACAATTATACTTTAAATCAATAAAAATTGCAATTTTTTTAATTTTACGTATTCCACCTTTTTATCCGACTGCGTAACGCAAAGGAGGGTAATGTAGCTATCAGTCTATGTCTTATGTGTATGTTCGTTTTTCTTATGTGGCGTTGTGGAGACATGCGATGAGCGATTTTGACGATTCATTAGACAATCGATTCGTTAACCATACCGTCAACCAGACGCCAAATATATATATATATATATATATATATATATATATATATTATCAAAGTAAAAAAAAAGATAAACTACATTATGTGAGGTATCAACCAATGAAACTATCCCAAGAAATTCTGTGAACCGTAAAATTTGTCCCGAATGTTAATCTTTCAATATTCTGTGTTAGGCTTGTGTTTTCATAATAATTTATGGCATAAATGATATAATGTATGGTAATGAAGTAAATATGATCTGCCGCTTGAACAATTTAAAATCCATATTAAAAACATATTATTAAGAAAAGTATTTTTTTATCCATTAATACTATATTGATGTTAATATGTGGAATGAAATGAACTCAAAATTAATATATTATAAATAATTATAATTAAAATTTTAACAAAAAAAAGAAAACAGATACTGAAATAACTCAAAAATTGTAACTCTATAATATAACTCAAAAATATAAATAGGATTATATTGTTAGTAATAGCTATTACATAAAAAAGAACCAAGAAAATTGGTTCACAACTTTAAAATTTTAAAGCTTAAAGAAAAAAGAACAAGAAAGAGCAAGAGTTGAGTTTCTCGCAAACTTTTCCTAGCAGAATTGTCTTCTGAGCCGGTGGTAGCTAGTTGTAGGCCTGGTAATCGTTATTATGTTAATTGATGATTTGAAAGAGGTTATCTTGTATTTGTCGCTTGCCTATTTAAATAAAGAATGTTTTAGTTATGAATTATGTTTTAAATTTTTAAGTATTTTGGATTTCGTTTTTTGTTAAAACACACGTTTTCCGTTAATATTTTATTTAATTTTTATGACTCGAATGTAGACTAACTTACCCTAACTTGTCCATCTCGTCTAATGACTATATTATATGTATCATATCTCCGCACAACCGTTGAAATGATATTTACAAATGTTTAATATATTATGTTCATTTGCTTTTAATACATTTGAATATATAAAAAGCAATAGCTTGCATTCCGGAAGTGCCGGCAGAAGTGAAAACTTCATAATAGCTGAGTAGGAAAAGCACAGGTGGAAAATTCAAACGCAACAAAAAAATCAAAATAGATCAACAACTCTTTGCGTGAAAATCCTTTGCATCATAACCAAAACATTATTTCTAAGAATAATAAATTGCCTATTTTTTCATTAATTGTTTTGACAATTGTACGTACTACGTACTGTACGTACGCTCCCTCCACCTTACGCGAGCTTAACATTTTTTACCCAACACATCAGTTCGGCGGAAAGTGGGGAACAGAGTGTCTTAACACTAGGTTCTCTCTCCTACCCTGCTATATGCGGGATACAACGTGAAGATATGTATGTATGTATGTACCCATCACAAATAGTTCACAACGCCAAACTAAATAAATTTTCATTTCAAAAGAATAGAACCAAAAATTCTAGCATATTAAATACTTTCAATAACAAATATGTTTAAATAACATTAAACAGTATTTGTAGAACTTTTTTGTAGGCGTTTAATAAAATGTGTTTTTGCGTTTAAATATGCGATTCTTTCTTTATAACATACATACATACATAGCTACACTCTGTATTCTGTATATAGCAAGGTAGGTAGAGGGAACCTAGTGTTAAGACACTCCGTTCCCCACTATCCGCCGAATTAAGACATTTAATTATAAGTATAATATAATTGTAATAATTTACGATAATTACAGAATATAAGAAATGTGTGTGTTTAAATATTTAGATAGAGGAATTATTTTGATTATATTTAAATTATGTTAATTTCTCCGTATTAGCAAGACAAACATTGACTTAAGTTACGGCGTTGAGTTCCACAAAAACACATATTACAAAAACACAAAAACAAAATTAAATTAAACAACAGCTTGTGATGTTTGCATATAATGAATCACTAAAATTTATATGTACGCACAAAACTGCTGGGATAGCTAGTATGAAATAATTTTCAAAACTACAATTCTAATTCGACACTTTTTTGATAATGAAAAAGGGGTATTTACCCATAAACCTTTTTTTTGAGTAAGTATTATAAATAAAAGATGACGGCAGCCTCACACTCTCACCTTCTTGAGAATATATTTATTTTGAGTGCGGCTGTTAACCGAAGTCGTCAAGCTAAAAGTTTTAATAGTTATACGAGTTATAGTCCGCAACTTCGTTTTCGTAAACTGTAAAACAGTTCCATTTCTCCTTCATTCCTTTTCTCGTGGAAATTTATTGAAATCCCATCCTGAGAGCACTAATCCTCTACACTCCTCAAGGAACCCAGAGGCCAAGCAGAAGCTTATAGAAATATAACACGATTTTCATCGGGTTACATATTGTAAATTAGTGGCGGATTTACTAGTAGATTATCACAAAAAAAGAGGTCGTAAAAAAAAGTTGGGACTATATGTACAGTCACTCAGTAACGCAATAGTTTTACATATTATGTAGATGATGATGGGTGCAAAAGCACAAATTGAAAGAAACGCCATTTTAGTTTTCATAAAGTTGTAATTTTTGAAAGGATTTATTATTATTATTCAAGGAATTCATTAATCGACCTCAAGAAAAACTTCGACTGTATTTTTTATATGTTTTACTGTACAACTATTTACTGAATGAACCAATTTTGATGGTTCTTTTCTATATGATAGCCAGTGCTTGCAGCGCAGATGCGGTCAGAATTAATTTTGCTAAGAATGCGGACGAGTAATTTTTGAGTAATTTATAACAATTTTATTTTTTAATGCATTTTATTTTGAGTCGGTTTTTTTTTTCATTTACGTAGTTCCAAAAATAGAAGTATAGCCCTTGATTTTAATAATATTTATGTCTATATGAAGATAATATTACTTCCAGCTTTAATTATATATTATACAATTTGCAAAAGTATATAATATTAACTTATTATAAATGATCATTATATTGAAATTAAATACCTACTACTTAAAAGAAATTTGGAGTTTGGATCTCTTTTTTCAAAAATAATGCGCACGGAAGAGTATAAAATCTGTCAAAAGAAAAGTTTATACAGAGAGGACATTAATACAATGTTTTTCATAATAAAGCTTTAGACATATTAACAAAATAAATAATTACTAGACCCCTATCATATGACATAGTCTTTTTAGTACATTCGGCATCCATCTTATAAAGAGTTAAATATATTTTACTTAAATATATTATTTGATTATTCGAAAATACATGCGTTTTAGGATAGGCATTTTTAAGTTTAAATTTTTTATAATAAATCTGTTATTTCAAATTTTTATTTTACTTGAACGTGTTTGATTTGTATGCTTAGTTTGGTTTAGTCATTTATTCATTCAAAGTAATCCTGTTACACATAAATATTCAAATAAATATGCAAGTCGATTATTCAATATATACGCCAATGGATATACAAAGATAATAACTTAACCAAATTGCCTTTGAGATAACAAGCTGATAGTTTTATATTTGATTGATGATTTGAAAATACATCTATATGCCTTCTATGATATAAAATATTTTGCTTTAGTAAATAGATACTGGTTTATTATTTGTTAATTTTATACAAAAGATGGCAATGTATTGTCAAGCAAGCGTAAGTTAGTAATCTTTTCTACATATCTTAACTATCTATTAACAGGTTACGAAAATAATTTTTACAAATCCATACGAAATACATAAATGAATAACATATGAAAAATATATTTATTTTAAGCGAGTGACATTTTAAAAATAATTTAAACTTAGGAAAATCTTCATAATTTAAAAAATCTTGGTACACTTCGTAAATATATTTCAACAGCTTTTCGTGTCACTAAATGATGTAAAGTGATTAATAGTTTGGGAGCTAAGTTAAGTATCTCAGTATTATTTAATACTGATTATTATTTAATGCTGATGCTTACTAGATACCTATTGTTACTATGATCGAATTACACAATATCTTTACAAATTGTAGTAGCTATATTACTGTAAAGTTTCACCTAGATTTGTTAGTAGTTTTTGGTTGGAAGAATTGCATTTATAATATTCATAGAGATTTCACGCATTTTTCGAAAAATTATTTTACTTTGAGTAACTTAATTAAAGTTATATACTTTACGTTTATAAAGTCCTACTAATATTCTAAATTAGAAAGTTTTTGGTGTCGTATGGATTTGTTACCCTTTTTCGCCAAAGTTTTACAGTAATACAGGTTCTTATTTTTTTATAATGATTATTCTGATCACTACGGACACGTGGCTTATACATTTTGCTTAATTTTTCTACATCATCATTTCTCATCATTTCATCATCATTTCTTTTTTGTTATTTGCCTATATATAGGAGCTAAGATATAATATGCAAATATATAAGTTGCCTCTTCTTATCGACAACTTCATATTATTTAATATTTACACATTACTATAGTTTATATATCAGTGTAACACATAGACTAAGTACAATTTACAAAGATTTAATGTTATTTGTTCGTAATACAATAGTAAATATATTGTGTATGTATTTGAAATGGTTTCAACAAAATGTACCGTTTTTAAATATATATATTTATGTAAGAAAACCATGCAGTAGCGTATTTAATAATTGAAAATGTAATACAAATAATTTGAAAAACATCTTATTACTAGGCAACATAAAGTACAAAAGATCTGATAAGAGATATTGCAGGCGTTGAATTTCGCCACTCAGCACGAAATGTTCTAAATTCGGACAGGACAGGAAATGTTCGAAATTCGGACAGTGGAGAACGGAGTGTCTTGACACAAAATTTTCTCTGACTACCTTGGTACACGGCAAAAAGCGTGAAATAAAAAAAATAAAGTACAAAAAATATAACGAATCTCTTATTTAAAATTCTCTGAATAAATAAACATTTGGCACAGTAGTGTAAATTATACGAGTACATAGTGATGTAAATAACTGTATGTAGTGTACAGTAGTGAGTAGAGGCAGGTAAATAATTGTGAAAAGTAGGCGGTCCGCTTTAACGAGATCATTTCGTTCTTAATGGCGGTATCCGACTCTATATAGTTCATTATGAACAACTCGCGGTTACTTGCTGGTTTGCTTGTTATATTAAATATTTTATTTTTTTTAATATTCTCCACTTAATGTCTGAATTTCAGACATTGTGTGTTGTGTGGCGTACCTCAACAACGCGCTTTGTCTTGTTAATATTTAAGTTTTTAATATTAGTTATTTTTATTATGTGGGAAGTGGTAGAAACGTACTGAATGTGATGGGTGATGGTTCAAATTCTACTTAGAATTTTTGTGATTGCATTGCAAAATTTGCTCCAAGCAAAAAGTGTTAAGCTTATTAAGAAATGGCATGAGATTAATTCTTGCTCTGAAAGAAGCGGATTTTTAGTGTTTTAGAATTAAGTATATCTTTTTAGCATAGCATGTCTTTCATTACATAGTATTAAGACACTCCATTCTCCACTTTTCACCTGAAATCGAGACGTTGCATGTTGAATGGTAGAACTCAACGTTGTGGTTTGTCTTGTCAGGACAGACAACGAATCCATACGTAGTAGAATTTAGTGAGATTCTGTTCCACTGAGCCATGACAGATTATTATCATTAATAAATATTATTAATATAAATATATTTATACAAAACAAGTACAACAAAAGAGCAATTTTATTAAGTTCCATATCAAATCAAAATCTTCAACAACTTGAAGCTTATAACATTTCCAATACAAAATGAAATCAAATGAAATGTAGAGTGCATCGAATGCAGTCAATTTCGTGGAGGACAAATCTAATAAGAACGTAAGAGCTATGAACGATGAGAACTCCTTACAATGCAATATTTACGTGTTCATATTACTTTATATTGAAATATCTATGGAAATTTAGTTGTTTGATTTGTTGGTTTTTAGGTTATCGTGGCGTGCGATAGACTTTAACTGTAAACGTGATGATATTGGGTTCAATTCTCACACATGGGAGAATATTAGGGAAGGGAGTATAGCAGTGACACTGCTCTGACACTTCCACCCGAAGTCGCCATTATATGAGAAGCACATTGTGTAAAAGGAACTTGGAGATCAATTAGATTTTAAACAATAACAACGTATTGTCAATAATTATAAATATTTTAACATACATACATAGCTTCACGCTGTATCCCGCATATAGCAGGGTAAGCAGAGGGAACCTAGTGTTAAGACACTCCGTTCCTAACTTTCCGAATAACGTTCCTTAACTGCCGAATTGAGGCATTGCGTGCTGAGTGGCGGAACTCAACGCCGCGCTTTGCTTTGTTACCAAACCCAAGAAATGAAAAATTCCATTTCCTGGAGTGGGAATCGAACCCACAACCTGTCGCGTTTACAGTTGCACTCTTGTGCCTCTGCGCCACGACAGGCTATAAAATAAAATAAACAATAAAAATTAACTTAAACAACTATAAAAACATTAAATTCACGAGTAAAAATTTTTTTTAGCAAATATTTTTCTGCATTCGGTACACAGAAGTGAGTGTCGGACTCGCGAGTGGGGCGAGGCAACTACTCATGTACCGCGCTTGTTTTACATCTCCGTACATAGCATTTGCAGAGACACCTCGGCCTGCCCTATATACTGTATTGTATACTTTAGTATGTAAATTCAAAGTGAAAATTTATGAAAATATTATCATTTGTTCATTGTATAAATAGTATTGTCCTAATAATATAGATTTTCTAGAATATATAAATATTTACTTGTATGCAATTCTAAATAAATAGATAGAAGAAGTCGTGGCCCAGTGGGACAACGTCTGATTGTAATCGATATTATGGGTTCGAATTCCACTCGGGGGAATGATTATATTTAAACTATTTTCATTTTTTCTGGTCAGGTAAAGCGCGTTGCGTTAGGTTCCGATATTCTATACGTAATGTCTCAAGTTGGGAAGAATGGATAAGAGACCTACTGTCTTGCCAATAAATGTTTTTTTTTTTAAATAATTTAATGGTAATATATAGTACATACGTCTGTTTATCATATACAAAATATACAAAGGTTTTTCTACACGCATTAAGTAAAATAATAAAATTGATATTTTAATAATATTTCTTATTGGAACATAAAACGATAGGCCTCATTCTTCCATTACAATAGTGCTTTAATAATTTGTTCTATAATTTGTTGTTGCGAATTAAAAAAGAAAAAATCATACTGCAAATAGAAGATGTATAAACCAAGAACCATATTTTTGTAAAAGGCTGAAAAAAGGTGAATATATATATCACACAATAGAAACGAAACTAGGAACGAATTAAGAAGTGACTCTTCATTTCATATTTTATTATGATTATCTATTATCTTTAATTTTGTCAATTTTATTTTTTTGTTATGCGTTATTACGCAAGAATGAGATATTTCTCATCCTTGCTATAGACGTCTGTGTTTTTATTCTTGTGGTGCTGCTTTTTCGTTACGTCGAACATGACATTACAATGAGTCTAAAGAAGTCTCCCTTCATAATTCACAATAAAATGTATGGAGTGATCTATCACTCTCTACTTCTAATGACAGAAGTAGGAGAAACCTGAAAACCAAACAGGAAATTTGCTTAATGTTGTAATTTTGTTGTTAATAGTTTTCTGAATCAAGCTGTTTTGTAGTAGGACGCGTAATGATCGTGTAATTTCTTCTCTGGGACATATAAATTGTTTTCATTTACCCACCCTACTAAGGCCAAACGCAGCGTTAGGTTCTACCACTAAACAGACAATGTTTCAAAAGCTAACCAAGAGTGGATAACGGAGTGTCATAATACTAAGTCCTCACTATCTACTTCCTAACGAATATATGTGGAAAACACATGATATTTAAAAAAAATATTAAATTATAACTTCAATCACACCACATCAAACCGCCGTAATCGAGTAAGAGTCTTTATTCCTAGAAACGAGTTTAGCGTCAATGTAATTAGAAGAATCACATCAGCTACAAATTTTTCCTCTCCCGTCAAATAATCTACGCAATCTCGACGCGCAATATTCTGGCTTTTCGGCTAAAAATACACTTAAAATCGGCACAGCCATTTTGCCCTTTAACTTTGTAGAAATAAGATAGCAAATAGACGCAAAAATACATTGGTATTGTTGGGACGGCCGTCACTACTGGAAATTGCTTCCGATCTTTGCAATGTTTTGATTTAGGGGTATCACTTTGTGTTCGTAGATTGGTTTTATTTGATACACTGTTTCTGTAGAAGCCGAAAAATGTTAGATATTCGAACGTTCTATGTTGTTTCTATTGGAGAATTCACAGAATTCCACTCCATTTGATGATTTTTTATACACAATGACTTTTTGTTTTGGTCATGTAGAATACGTAAATATATTATATACATATTTTCATATGATCTACAAATAGAAATGGTAGTGTGAAATATATTTGTGCAACTTTCAAGAAACAAAATTAAAGAGTTAGCAGCTATTTTTGTTCTTTTTTTATTAAGTAAAACAAAATCGTCTGTGATTTTTTATTTATATCAATATATCAAATCTTCGGAATATTTTAAAACAAGTTTCAGAATACCTCGAGGTCTAATTCTCCAAAAGCAAGAATCTTAATGTGTCGTATACTGTAAGATATGAATTGATTAAAAATATAATTTTGCAGTTTAATCCTTTTCCAGCTTAGCAGGGTAGTCAAAATTAAACCAGTATCTGAACAGTCCCTTTTCGGTTTTCCGCCCAAACTTGAGGTATTGCGTGTTGAGCAACGAAGAAATGTAATTAAATGCTGTACTTTGACTTAGCAAAGCGAATAAATAACAAATATTTTTCTTACAGGAATTTGAAAATACAACGCATCAAATAAAGTTTGTTTTAGTCATGAAAATAATCTAAACATTCCTCCGAGTAAGAATCAAATCCTTAACTATCGTGTATACGTTTAGCTGATACTGATTGCCTTTGATGGGAAAAAATGCTTTTAATATTTTTTTTTTTCAAAACATGGTCATGGATAAGTATTGCTCTATGTATATTGTTTGATATTAGGTGGTATTTGGGCTTTTAAATTTTATTTTACTGCTAGAACTTCTATTTTGGAAGATATGTAGTTAGAACACAATAAGACGCTGAAAGTCTTATCACTCCAAACTGGTATCTCCATTTTGGTGATATTTCTTTAAAATGTGAACATGAATTTGGTTATTATTGATCTTACCAAATAAAGTAATATTTTTGTTTCTGTTCCTAAAGAAGACATGTAGCATTCGAGCAAAATTTGCATCGAGGAGTCAATGCACCTACAATAATTTAAAATAATATTGTAACAAAATGTGTATCGTGAAAGCAAGCGGCAGCCCTGTTTCCTCCTGCCACTTACAGTATTAGGGCTCCTTGTTCGAGTATAATTCTATAACGACGTCGCCATTTTGGCCCGACCCCACCACGAATTATCCAATCAACGGTCTGATGAAACTACCCCTCGGCGAGGGAGCCTTTGTCAACCAAATTACTTAAAATATTGATAAATTTATTTATTACTAAAATGGATAAAAATATTAAAATATTGTCCAGGAGTTTTGTAAAGATGAGGAGAGTATTTATTCAGGAGATATAGATTTTGTATTATGTATTATATTAGATATATACGGGGCGTTTAGCTCTGCTATTAAACACGCTGTATCTAATTAAAATGAAAGGAGGGAAACAGAATATAATGACACTAGATTCTTTCAAACCATAGCTACTTGCTTTGCAGGAAAAGCGAGAAGCTAAAGAGAACAGAAGTATCAGTCACCAACTAACTCCACTTTTCATGAAGAATATGTTTTTGACGCATTATGTTTATAGTGGGTTTTCATTGAGGCTTGGAAAAATAACAACTTGTCTTTGTGTCAGTGTGTACTGTAAAGTTTACTCAGACGGTGTTGGCTGGTTTCCCAATTAAGGTATAGACATGTCACTTAATTCAAGTTTTTATTATATAGCTGCTTAGAAAAGATTTTGGACTTTAGTGAAACTAGATTTGTAACAATTGTATTAAGATTTATTAATTATTATATACTTCTTAACTTACTCGTAATGAAAATGTGGTAAAGATCATCTTAAATTAAAGAGTTAGTCTGTAAATAGCACTGTACTTTAATTTTACTACATACCTAGTAATTTTTTTTTTACTTTTTCATTTTTTTTAATTTATTGGGTTAAACAAATAGTATTACATTGAAAATTACATAAAAAAATAGTTAAAAAAATATTAATAAATGTAACCCACGATACGGATACACAATCGTAAACAACTAAAATAATCGACTGAACATTGTTTTAGGTAATTTATTTTTCAATATGGTATTAAACAGAGAAGTCAAAAAACGAAGTTCAAAAAAAGACAAAGTTCAAAAAGTTCAGTTAGAAAATGTTGCGGCAATATCGATGGTATTAAAATTTTCAGAATAGGAATGAACCATTCTGTAGAGTGGAGAACGTTTATCAGTATTAAATGATAAAGATATGTATATTATTCATGATTATAAGCTACATATTTGTATTATGTTTAAATTATCGCAACAAATTAGTTATTTATCTAAAAAAAAGAATAAGTTGACAATATAAAATGCAATAATTTCATTGATCACAACCAAAGAATAACAGACGACAAATAAAAAAACGACATTCAGCAATGCACAGCTTGTATCGCAATTCGCGACTCGCAAAATAGAAATGGAATGATGAACTCATTTGAATGTACTTGCAAAATGTTTTTATAAGAGCTGACGTCGTAAAAACGACAAGTTATTTCATAAACCCCAGCGTTACACAATTTAGTTGGTGGTCCGTACGGCTTCATAGTGACGGTGCCATCCCCCCGAGGCGCCCTGTGGGACCCTCTCCTCTGAATCGCGCATAATTTCTTTTCCTCCGACCAATTTCATTTTAAATGTATTCAAAGGAGCCTCGTTTCGAACAATGCTTTATTAGAGGTTTAGCAATTTTTCATATTGAATTATGACTTTTATGAAAATCTCCCTCAGCGGCATTCTTTATGAAAGTCAAATTGAATGTTGAGGAACAGATCGAACGAACGATCTCGTTTATAAATACGGGAGCTTCGGGAAGAAATATGCGATATATGATGGACAATGTACTTACATATAGTATGTACATAACATGCAATTAGCTATTATATATTATTTTTATTTTTTTATATGTTCTGCTAATATTATAATATATAAGTGTTAGTTTGTGTTGATCCGTATGTAAAAATACCTCGAAGGGATTTAGTCTTAAAACAAATAATTTATTCGAATATAATACTATTTTAAACTGAAACTAACTTCTTAACTATGACTTTTCTCTCTACTCCTCTGAATATTCCTGTTTTATACTAATATGGGGGGATATTACTCGAGGCTCGTTGGCTGCACACGGTGATCGATATTTCACGGAAGAATTCATAATCATAAACTCATAAATTGCTTTATTGTCTCAACATAATGTATTCTGTCTTCGATGTGCTGGAGGAGTTCTTATGACAAATTCTTCTGAATCCGAATAACTGTCAACGTGGCTAGGTAACTTAGGTACTTTGCGTGTATTAGTTTTAAAATCAAGTCCTTTATTGCACGTTGGTTGACTCGTACATGAGGTCCACATCTTTCGCTTACACACAGTGGGTGGATGTTTGATACCCTTTCACGTAAAAACTACTGACCGGATCTAGATCAAAATTGACAGTAATAGTTTTCAGTGGCTATACATCAGTATAATATAGGATACAACTTATAAGGAATTTGTGTAATTTTGCCATGATATAACGATAAATATCTAGTTGAGTTGGCATAATTTCTTTAGTTGTTTGTCACTTTTCCTGTCCTATTTACTTGTAGTTACGTAGTAGCTCCATTTTACACGCGCTATCTTAGCAATGTATGTCACTTTGAGTATTTATTAAACATGTTGTAGTGTGTGTAATAATAATTTTATTAGTATAATGTATTTCTCATGTTTTATTACAAAAAATATTGGTATTCTGTATTTCTTTCCCATTTAAACTTTAACAGTACCAAAAATGCATACTCCCTCGTGTATTAGTAATTTTCGTAAAAAGGGGTCGTAAGTTTTTCCTCCTAGTGGATGTGGGATGATAAATAATATAATTTTTGAAATTACATTATCTAGATATATTCTGTCAAATAAAACAAAATATTTAAAATTGAAGGCTGTCCTGGCGCAGAGGCACAAACGTGCGACTGTAAAAGTCAGGTTGTGGGTTTGATTCCCACACCGGGAAATTAAAATATTAAATAATATTTAGTATTCTCATATTCCTCACTGGTAACAAGACAAAGCGCGGCATTGAGTTTTGTCACTCAGCACGCAATGCCTCAATTTGGCGGAAAGTGGGGAAAGGACATATATACATACATACATAGCTTCACGCTGTATCCCGCATATAGCAGGGTAGGCAGAGGGAACCTAGTGTTAAGACACTCCATGGGGAACGGAGTAGGGAAAGGAATTGATACGTTTTAATCTTTTTGTGTCGTTTATTTGATCAGTTTCAATGTGAATATACTTATAGCTTACATTGTTTATTAATATCCCGTAAAATAAAAGAATGTGTAGAATGTTGTTTCGTTTGATATATATTTCGATGTTGCTATACCTATATGTAAAATATTTTTTATTTTGGTAACATTATCATCTTAGAGATGCAAGTTTAAATTTTACTATATTAGTTATAAACTTTTGGAAAAAAAGTCAAAAAAATTTATTTATTTACTTCATAAAACTTTAATTTCCCAAGTAATATATATTTCCACAATAATAAAAAATAAACTTAACAAATAAGATGTGAGGGTGATCACAAATGCCTACATAAGTCCTACCCTTTTTCATCTTCATTATAACGACGAGTTCGAAATGAAGCACTATTCATATAATATAGGTATTACTAGGACTGGAGTAACAGGTGCGAGTGATGTGACGATGCGCTAATACTAAATATTTTTAATCTGTGATAATATATTTTTTGTTAGGTAGAGAAAGGAGTTCCAAAAGTGGAAATAATTGCATTTTTAAGGGGCCCAACGAACTGACCACTGTAAAGTAAAAAAGCAAGTTCACGCTACATCTCACATCACTGGGTAGTCAGAGAGAACCTGTTGCCACGACACTTTGGCGATTTCCGCCTAAAGTCGAGGTATTTGCATATGTCGGGTAGAAAAAATGGTACAGGGGAGGCGAGTGTTAATGTGTAATCAAAACGAGACAGACTGAAGTCGCAAATCCCAGGTACTGCAATGGATTTCCTCCCCATGCAATGGACTCGTTAATTGCACAATAAATTTGCGGTATTCAATCATATTTCTCGAAAACAATACAAACAGAGTAAATTTATTAAAAGGTCAATGATGTTTAAATTAATATATATTTTTTTTTTAACTTCACGCTGTATCCCGCATTTAGCAGGGTAGGCAGAGGGAACCAGAGAACCTAGTGTTAAGACACTCCATTCTCTTTCAACAATTCCGTTCCCCACTTTCCGCATTGAGCAATTGAGGCATTGAGTGTTGAGCGGCGGAACTCAACGCCGCGCTAAATTATAAATAAAAATATATGTCCTAATATCAGAATTATATAAGTGAAGCAAAAATTTGGAATATAGTGCCTTTAACTATAGTGTGTTGTAATTGCAGAATTTATTTTTGCTAATTCTTTATATAATTTCGTGTAATTTGTAACGAAATAATAAAATCTTGCTGAAAACTTCTAATGATTAATAGTTTCGTTGAAACTCAGCAGTTCTGAATTGAAAATTTCTATAGTTATTATTTGAAACTCGCTGAAACAAAAAAAACGATACTAAAATAAGATTCTTTAGGTAAGTTAAGACTACGAAAGTGTGACATATTTATAAAGGTTTTTCTCCTAATTTATTACAAGTCGAACAAAATAAGAGTACATTGTATAATATTTTTTAATAATAAATAGTTAAAAAAGTAAAACTCATTAATTTTACACTCCCCTCTTCTCTTTTTTTACTCCACAGACTGTATTAAATATGAATTAAATCTCATATGTTACTAATTATATTTTTAAATTCAAACTTTTTCTTGCATAGCGGGATAGAGAGAATCCAGTGTCTAATTTTTCCACTATAATAATTACTGTGAGCAAGGATCGAACTTACAAATTAATCGAGTTAGATCGAATCGAGACAATCAAACACAGGTACTCCTTCAAAACAGCCAAAAATTCTATATTATATTTAAAATATATCTAAGTGCTACCAGATTTTTTTACACCTTAACTTCCTGAATCATGAAGTGTACAATTAAATGTCATTAACAAATGCCTTGATAATGGCTCTATGTAGAGCTACCACCCTCAAACTCTTATGTATCACTGAGTACATACATACTCAGGTGGTGGTAAGGTATGGTGGTATTGTGGCAGTCTCCGTCGACGGCTGTGGCTGTAAGTACATGGCTGGTTTACATAATTACACGCGTAATGCATACACACTTGATTACAGTCCTCATTATACAGATGAGGCGTCTCATCCGGCACTCTCGCTGAGTAATGTTTTTTTCATTTTTTCTTGACTAGTCTCACACTCGGTTTCATTTGGTTTTGAATATTTTTTTATATATAAAAATTATTGTATATTTGTTTTAAGCTCCTAGTTATTTTAATTATACAACGGGATATGATACACAATTGATTTAGTTAGTCAAATCCAGCTGTAGTAGGTGTATTGTAAAGTTTCGTGCTTTAGAGGACACGTTAAGCTATCAGAAATTTGTAACATATATTGTGATAACTGGAGTTACCAGAACATCTTAAATTTCAGTAAATTAATCTCACAGGGACAGTATTCGTTCTTTTTATACATAAGTTAAATTAGAAGCTGGTTTCATTGAAAAAGAAGACAAATATACATAGAACTAAGAAGAAAACTTGTTTTATGATGTTTTTCAGAAAAATTCTACAGTCAAAATCAATATTAAATCAATCTACAGAAGACCAACTAATAACATATCTATGGATGAGCCAAGATCAATCCAATGATCCATCCGGCGTAGATCATGATGAGGTATAGTACTTACTTTGAAACTTACTTAAACATAATACCTACGATACCGCAAAGGCTTAATAAAATATGAAAAGTAATGAATAAGTTATTAATATATTGTTATCAAATTTTGTTGATAACAATCGATGCGCATGAGCTAAAGTTATAAGCTATATCAATGTAAAGCTTAATTACATTTTGACAACAATTAGTGTGTCAAGAATAATTAATTATGTAATAATTTTTAAATTATTATCACAAAGTTTATGTCAAAAATAAATATTTATTAATATATAGTACATACTCTGCGCACTGGCTCGTAGCCTCGCCGTGGCTCGACAGGGCTCGTCCCCAGTGGGCGCGGAGACTCCCACATTACTTGATAGTGAATTTTATATATTTTTACATTTGCGCACAAAACGCTCATTACGGAATGCATTTGCTAACGAATGAGATGAATCTCGGCGACGTACATAACGCCGTTGGAGATAGGCCAGGAGGTGGGGGTGCTTTACAGGTGCCTCGAGTCAACCATGTATATTTTAAACATTATTTTTATGTACGAGACGTATTTTTACGTCGTTAATCATGATGTTTCCTGTCTTTGGATGTTTTGAAAATAAATTTGAGTCTTTGGTTATACTCAAACTCCAAGATTCGACACTAATGTTCAACTTTATATAAATAATATATTTTTCATAACTGTGAATATTTCATGGAAACGAATATGGGATACGTTTTATAATTTTCTTTATATGTCAGTTATTCTCAGTAAATATTAAGAACGTGCTTCCTATTTTATTCATGTTCACGACGTGATGATGATGCTGATCCACTTTGTTCGAAGTTATAACCTTATCAGAAAGCAGAAAGTTGAGCTGATAACTTAGGGAGTTTCCTATACCAAGTTCAACGTTTTTAGCAAAATGTCACAAGAAAACTATTTATTCCTAAGTAGATCATAGTGACAATGACATTTCCAACCACCCCCTGAAGTATATAGCTCAAAAATGGCCGGGCACATGGCTAGAAGCTTTGTCTTTAGGTAACGACGCAGTTCCGCCCAGTAACGATGTCCCGTTAATGACTCCGGCCTCCTCCCCCTCCCCGCTCCCCGCGCTTCCCCGTCACTCTCACCCTCACCCCCCCGTCATCTCAAAACAATGACATTATAGTGGGAATAGTTATATAGCGCGAGGCTGCAATATCCTTTATTGCTGGGGGAGGTCCCATTATGTAAATAACGTAGGTGATAGTTTTGTTTAAGTTGATGGCTTCAGAGGAGCCGAGCCGTATTTTTACATTACGCTCAATGCGACCATTGTCTCCTTTATATAGGAATGAAGTGCGTGACTCGTGACTAGTGACTACGCGCTTACGTTTTATTATACTTGGATTTCTTTTTTTTTTAGAGCGGATGTTGCGTCGCGACATCATTGGTGTGGTGTAGGACTCATTATGCGATAGTATACTGTCTAATGTTAGTATTGGAGATATCATAATATAAGTAGATTCAGGCTTTCATTTAAGGAAAATAATTGTTTCAAAAAAATCTAATGTTAAACTTAGATAAACTTTATGTATAACAGTTTCAAGGAATATAGAGAAAGAATGACAAAATCTAAGATCAAATTTTGTCGAAAAAGTGATAAATTATTAAAATAAGAAAAGAAGTAAAAACCCTCAACACTCAAAAATTACTGAACAGAAAAACAACCACATACCACACAATAAATAAAGCAATAACACAACAAATATATGTAAATCGACGTTTTTATGAAACACGTCAACTTGCATATATGAAAATACCTATTTGTGTATTTGAATGAAGAAATCAGGGTTGCGAAGTTATTCCATTTCGCCCTCAAGTGATTGTGGCTTGATCGCTGCCTACATAATAAATCAGGCTTCAACAAGCGTAAACTTGTGACTCTGCACATATGATTATGTACCATACTACCTGTTACACTTGGCTTTACTTATTTTATATCATATATTTTTATAAATATTCAAACTTAGCCAACTAAAGTAAAATATAAATGATTTTCTTGTTTATCTCTTAGTAATAACTTGATATACATATTTTTAGTAGTAATTTTAATGTTTTAAAAGTTAAAGCATAAAATAACCTAAAATTAATAAAACAAGTAAAAAAAATAAGAAATTAAATAAATAGATAAACTTTTTCCTATCATAACTGTATCACAACGACAACACATCACTAAACTAGATATAAAAATGTTAGTCGCAGTTAGTCTTTATACACTATTAGTGTATAAGACACTTGTGGTGAGTGCGTGCTTCATCTGAGCCCTATCAAGCCTCTATCTTACAGGTGTAAAAGTAAGGGAATTTAAACATCATCATTTTTTGTACTAAATAAAGTTATTTCAACATATTTTTATTTTATACGTGCCCTTTTCATCTAAATGTCTTTATCTGTTTGTTTCAATTATTTGACTAATATATTGTAATTAGCTGTATTCCTCGACTTCATCGTTACATATCGTTCATTCGTGCGTGGACTACTGCACTTAAAATCGCGATTTTTTCTGTTTTCCTCGAAAATTTTAGAGATTCTCTTCAAGTGCTTCCCCACATCTACTAATAACGCTCCTAAATACCGAATTTTAGCTTTTTATGGCCAGCTATTTCATTTACGAGTATAAAATGTCTGTCAGTCACTCAGTAAACCAAGCCCTTTATATATCTATATAGATTACATATATTGGCAAACTGATTTATGCTGATTATAGACTATAGTATCCTTGGAGAACGGAGTGTCTGAACTGGTGCTTCTTGCAGCTAGTTAAAGAAATATCACTTAAAATATGATAAAATGTACATTTTTAGGCTTTATATATTATTATAAATTTATTTAGAAAGTAATGTATTCTAGAAAATGAGATTACAACTACCATGACTGTGTCCAAAATGTTTATTTCATTACTAATATACGTAATATTAAATATTTAAAATATTAAATATTTTATTTGCTATACATATGTAAATTACAGGGTACCTGAAATTATATAGCGCATACTGCTTAGATGTTATCTACTCATAAGCACAAATGCGTTTTATTGACGTCACAAATTATTTATTTTTATCAATTTTAATAAATATTCTCGTATTTCTTATTTACTTATTTTTTATTCTTATAATATATAAATATTCATTTAAAGATATATACGAAGTGCTGAGAACATCGTGTAATTATTAGTAAGACTATCACTGTTTATTGTTAATCACATAGAAAAGACATCAACGCAAACTATTCCATGCACCCTAGTCCTTATGTACATTATAATGAGTCGGTATAAACTCGCAAACACCGTAATATCCTCATCCTCTTATTTACATTTACGTTGAAAATACAGAAAATACTCTAAAAACATCAGAACGCGGAATCACAAGAAGTCAGAAAAAGTAAATTGTACATCTACGTAATGATGGCGGTTTTCAAAGAGCGGTTTTCATTTTCAAAGGTCTTTGTAGGGCCCTTCGTTAGAGCGGGCAGAGCACAAAGAATGCGCCTCAACAAAATAATATGGAAATGCGAAATGAAAATATCAGAGAACCACTCCACCACTCCGCCACTCCAATCAGGCCACAATACTTACAATTCTAAACATCGGAAAATATATCTTACACCTCGGGACAGTATAATTGAGTGAATACGAACACACTTCTTGTATATTTTTAATGAGATATTGTTTAAATAGGCGTATATGTTATACCTACCGGCTTTTAATATCATTTTAGGTACTTTATTTAAAAATGAATAAGATGAATTATAAAAATAAGCAGAGCGTTTGTCAGTAAGCTAGGCTGATTACTACTGACTTTGACCATGTATACATAAAGCGAGGAAAGCCGATGGCCGTTGGGACGGATAGGTAATTGAAAAGGACCACGAACCAGCCTATCAGTTGGCAGTCCCGTACAAGGTGGACCGACTATCTGTTCAAGGTTTCCAGAACCCGCAGGATATGAGGAGCGTAGGACTGTTCGTCTTAGGTGAGGTCATATACAACTGTGGGCGTCGTGCGTCTAAGACGACAATGACCATATTACAAGATTTCACTGTTAAGTATTGTTTCGATTGGCAAAACTTTGATTGAAGTATTTACTTTACATACGAAGTTAACCACTTCGTACTGTTATTAGTAAATACACACGTGACATGGAAAATAAAAATTTAACTATGACTTTAGTTTTCCTTAAATAATTGTAAATATATACATTTATTTTGTAATCAATATATAATATTATTATTAAAAATACACAAGTGTTACACATTTGTGTCCGGCGCTGTAATTTCTGCGGATAGTGTACAAAGGCGGGTATCGGAGTCCATCATAGAAGTGGGCACCGCACTGTTTGACTTGCCCTCGATTTTTGCGACATCTAATGTGTGTACATAGTATAATATGTTATATGATAGTAGTCATCTTAACTGTACAAATACACTGTCAAATATTATATGTTAAATTATTTTTATATTTTGCAGAAGAATTATATTTAAATTGTTTTCATTTCTCTGCTCTAATTTTGAATTGAAGCGGACAGAGGAGAACGGAGAGTCTTTATACTAGGTTCTCTCTGTTATAGTAGATAGGTAAGTAGTAATATTAGTAGGCTGTTTGTAAATTATACATATTTATAGTTATTCCATGATGCACAAAATTAACATATGAATATATTTCTATTATGTTATAGGATAGGAAATAATGCTATAGACCATAATCAACTCCATACATTTCACGAAATATTATAAGTGTCTAACAAGTTGAACTCGCCAAGCGTCTTTATTCCTTACTTCGCCAATCCATGTTGAAAGGCAAACCATATTTTTTCAATATATATATAAATAGCGACAACAAAGACATTTCTTAGCAAATATCCAATAAACATAAAATGGTTTCACCAAAACGACTGCATTGATTGAATTGATCCTTCAAACGTTTAAACACAATCGAAGATCGTAATCCCTTTACAGACGGCGAATCGATCACATTTCAAATTCACAAAGCCCTTTGAGACGACCATTCACAAATTGACAACTATTCGATGTTTAACGTCGCTCAGTACCCGAATACCCGACTACCCGCCTTATTCTCTAATTGTCTCGTCTTAAGTGTATTAAATTGATAAAAATAGACTAGAAATCACCAAACATAAACAGCTTCATATAAATTTGTGTGGAACAATTTTGATGATCCTCTTTTTATATAATAGCTAGTGTAGTGAGATATTCTTTTTTTAAATCATAATCATAATGTTATAAATAATCAAATTAGATCGGAGCGGAGAACGAAGTGTCTTGACACTAGACCCTCTTTGCTCACCCTGCTATAAATGAAAAAGCGTGAAACTGGGAAAAAAAACACGAATGAAATTTAATGAACAGTGGAAAGTATTTAATGAATAGTGAAAGGTTATCACCTTATTTTCATTTGTATAGATGGACACGAGGATGATGGGTACATATATATGCTATTGCTGCAATATGTCGCTGACGTGAACATATGCAAGAAACCGAAAGGGGAAAAGAAAATAATATAAAAAATCATTACTCCGAATGGGTATCGTCTTTAATATTATTACCTACCTAACTTCACGCTTTATCACTAGCGGGGTAGTCTGTGTTCCGGAGCGCCAAACGCTACGGTCCCTGCATACCTCTTTCCCCTTGTCCACAGTTATTAACCTCTTCATGCATGCTCTTTAATTAATTAATATTATTTTTTTATTTATTTTGAAAAATACTTAAGTAATTATACGTTTAAATACACTAAGGACTATTACAATGTCTTAAAAAAAACTGTAAAAGAAACCCGCAATACCAAGCGTTGCGTACTCAAACAAACGTGTCCTTTTTCATCAACTATCGCCTTTTCTATTCCGCCATTTGTCGTTGTTGTGTGAAATGTCACAATCTTGACACATTTTAAAAGGCAGTTTTGACAGTTGTTAACAGTTGTAATTTCATATTTGATATGTTTATAATTGAAAGGAATAATAGTTTGTTCTCTAAAAAAATGTTTAAGAATAATTATTATGTAAGAATATATCTTAATATTCTATTTAAAAGATTACTTAAAGTGTAGGTATTTTATTAAACTTGGTTAAAAAAATGAAATGATAAGTTCCCCCGTCCAGTATGCACTGTAGTAAGTAAATTGTCTAAGTTCTCGCTACAATTTAAAAATATTTTGATGTAGGTATTTATTCATAATATAATATTACAACAAGTATCTAGTTCTCTTATATTTGTTTATAGAAAACGTGTCATTTAAGAATCATGACAGTCCGTTAAGTAGAGCGTTTTCTAAAGTATTCAGACCGTGAGTTAAACGCCGTAACAATGCGCCCATCCAGTATTACAATATGAAAGGTGTATTTTGACTGCTGACGATAATGGGAATTCACTTATGTGCACGAGACAATAGAATTAAATGATTTTCTTATTTATCTTTTAAGTTATTGTAAAAGTAGTACATATTTGAGAGCATAGTAGAGTAGTGGCAGAACATTTGTCTGTAACATGATTTGTTGTGAGAATTCAACGGAATTTCCAAATTATTTTCATATTTCCACTCTGGTAAAATAAAGGACGGCGTTGAGTTCCCCCACTCAACACGCAAAATTTTAATTTCGGGCAGGAAGTGGAGAATAGAGTGTTTGGTGTTTACACAAGGTTCTCTTTAACGACTTGATTTGTGGAAAAGAACATGAGTAAAAGAAAATTAAAAACTATAAACTGTATTAACTGTAAATATTTTAATCGATTTTGTTGAAAATCTTAAAAAAAGTACTAATAAGATTGACAGTATTATCATGTAGCCAAATCTAGCATATATAATTGGTACAATAATACAACTTTATTATTCTATCATAACTAATTCAAACATTCAAAATCTATCAAAATCTTAATTAAATATATCTTTAATTACAAAACCCCGTATTCTTTAACATTAATAAGCCACAACTATAGTAAAAAGAAGTTCTTACCTAAAATCCATCCAATAACAAAGGAAATGGCAAAATAAAGAGCAATTCGTTTTAATTGACTTTACACTAGAGTAAGTGGTTAAGGGAACAGCTGGCGGAGGGCAATGTGATAAATTGCGAGCTTTCGCCTCTCACCGCTCTCCTCTTTTACTTGTTACCTCTTACGGAGGCTCTCGGGACGATCGGCGTCTATCCACTACGTAATGGCTCGTCCCGTTGTCGATGTGCGATGTACGATGTACGAATTTTGATTTTTATTCGGGTAATGAAATTTTTGTGTTTTGGTATTAGCGTTTCTTTTTGGTTCTGAAGGCACTAAATGTAGTTTTTGATGAAAAAGTTCTTAAGACTGGGTGCGTTTTGAAGCTTGATGTAACGAAATCGCGACACTAAAATGGAAAGAGTGAGATATGTATTGTTTCATAACATGAAATAAATTAAAAAAAAACTATAACAGAAACAGATAATTATAATAAAATATGAAATAGTAAGTTCAAAATTTTCGTAGTTTCGCCTGCATCATGTGTGAACTACACATATATGTTTTTATAAGACAGTGTTTTGTTTGACTAAGTGCTGCGTTGGATTCTGCCAGCTAACTCACAGTATCCCTTAAACTAGACCTAAGGCAGAGATCGAAAAACGATTAAGTTTAATTTCTCTGGTTTCCCTTTATATTAAAAATAATAATAAGAAATATATAATATCAGTTGCTACTATTACATGCTTTCAATTTTCCAAGACCTCCCTTTTTTGTTTGTTGTATTTGCTTTCGAGGTCGAGCTCTCTATATTTAACTCTACAAAATTTGGATTTGTATTATATATTTATACAATGTGGAGAATGTATATTTATGAATCTAAATCAGTAAAAAAATATAAAATGACTAATTCTATACCTAAAAATTAAAGATTTGCTATGTCAAATATCATAGCCATTTTTAGCCTGATTATATTACATTAAGAAAGAGCTAATGTATAGTAAATTTGAGAATACCCTAAAAATAACAATATATAAAATATTATTTCCAATCACTAAATATTTTCTTAGCTCCGTCAAAAACCAGCACATCGCACTTGTCGCTTCGGACGATTTGCGATTTCCTAAAGAGTGCTCGCCCTGGAGGGCCCTTCGCGTAACCGTGCATCGCCTAACCTACCCCCCTCCCTGCCCCTCTCCACCCCTCAATACCTACCCCTCGCACCCCCTGACACCCTCGGCCTCTCGAAAAGCGCTAGAGGATATAGGTAAATCTTCATATCATCGAAAAATACTTTAAAAACCATTTCATGGTAGAGCGGATGTGCTGAATGACAGGAAAAGTGGTTGCTGTCAATGTTAGCAAAATATTCGGTTATGATTATCGAATTAACTCTTATTTTGAATGTATATGTATGATACGAAAATGTTTTTATGGATTTAAATGTTATATAGTGTATTATTTACGAGTATGACATATTCAAAACTATAATGAATAATAAATAACTTTATACCCCTTTTTGTGAAAATTGTGCAGAAGACCATGAAATTTAGCACAGTTAAAGTTTATATGGAGAAGAAGTGCAGGAAGCCAATATTATTTATATTAATGTAATATATTATATTTGACTTAATTGATCAGACATTTATGTAATATAATATATCCGTTACTAAGGCAACGCGTAAACAGGTCTGCCAGGTCTATACACTGGTAGTAAGAGTACAAGAAGTAAAATAAATGCTACATTCGTTTACAATAAGACTGTTTTACCTTTAGGATTAGGGGCTAGGCTTTAAAATACTTTTATTATTAATAAAAAGTTATTCACTTTATTTAAGATAAGACCAGTATTGATAGCTTTTATGAAAATAAATCTTACATGGGCTTTTGGAGAATGATGTTATCTACGCTCGCCAAGTAACGAGTAGCGGAACCCAGAAACTGAATTTTGTTTGTAGTTAGATGAAACGTCTATATGAAATGAAATAATTTCCTTCTTTACAATTATGATGAAATCAAACACTTCAATCTTATAATAAATAATTAATCTTTTAATAAATATTAGTCTCCGTTAACGCGTTACCAACGCGTTGCCTAGCAAGGTATATGCCACTTCATATAAACATGGATGTCAAACCATGGTAATGTGTACATTTATTTTATTAATTTAATATATTTTTATGCATTATTTTAAAAATATATTATCATTCTGCACTCCTTCGCTATATAAACTATAAGTGTGCAAAGTTTCATGCTCTTCCGTCCGCGTAATTTTCGTAAAAAGGGACATTAAGTTTTTGCTTTATTATTAATATATAGACAATAATTCCACAGGGTTTTTAACTCTTAGATCTCTTTGTTGGTATTCTTAAGAAACTATAAAACATTGTCAAAGCTATAAACGTAAAATAATATTTTATAAAATCTGTACAGATTATAGTAGGCCATTACATGAATAAAAAAAAACACTTTATTTGAAGTTTTATTGCAATTTAGCAATTACGAAAGTTTTTATACTTAATTAAATTATTATAGTAATGTTTACGTTACGAAGTTCATTTTAATAACTTTGTTTAATGCTAACAACATCTAAAAGAATGCCAGAAATAATGTAAAGTTTTGAAATATCTAGAATACCAAAACAAACACGATGATTACGAAAAAAAAATTTATTTAAAATGTCAGAAGCTATACATATAATAATTATATTAACTATGAGTTTTATATAACTTGCAATCTCTCTAAGTGATCCCGATAGCAATCACTCCTTGTAAACATCTACATACATATTCCCTAGGGTAGAATCCACCCTAGTAAAAACAGTTTAGATGATGAAAGCTTCAAAAATATGTATCTACTATTATTTTTAATATTTTTAAAGTGTCATATACTTAGACATAGAGGTACATTTTAACAAAAAAATGTATGTATGTACAAGGCCTGAGGCCTATCGTGGCGTAGAAGCGACTGTAAACGCGACAGGTAGTAGGTTCGAGACACACTCCAGGAAATTAAAATATTATGTATTTATAATAATTAACAATTAATATTTTTGTTTGTTAACATTTAATATGTTTCTTCCTTCTAACAACTAACAAGAAAAAGCGCGGTGTTGATTTGCTGTGTGCAGGATATGGCCATATCCTATCTGCGTTTATTTGCATGAAAAATCGTGAAATATAATTATATCTTGTTTCTTCTTCATTTCGGAAAATCATCTCTTAGTGCTCCCATAAATTCCTCAAAAAACCTACACGCTAATTTTCAGCTTTCTACGTCCAATAGTTTCGGATGAGCGTCGCCTGTCAGTTACTTAAATAACGCAAGAGTTTTATATATAGAGATGAATAAAATAACTGTCAAATATATGTAAAGCGAGCGTCCAATTAAAAAAAATAAAAAAATATGATAGAGGGACGTCTCTCCCAATGACAGTGACGTGTCACTCGATCACTGAATAAAATTATTATAACTATTTAAAATGCATATGTGGCATGTATTCAAATTGTCCTTGAAAGAGCTTCAATTTCTAAAAGTTATGTATATTTCTATTGTAATATATATACAATGCATGTACTCGTATGTGGGTAGGTGAGGGTGAATTGTAATAATAAAATGTAAAATAAGGGTTAGCTGTCACGTTTAAGGTGTATTACCCTCATGTCGTATCATTCTATCTTTATGGAGCTTTCATTTGAAGCTTTTGTAAAGTTTTTTTTAACAGCATTATAACATATGTTATATATTCGTTATAGGCGTGAATAAGTTGATAAATGAAATTTCAGGACATACATTTTTAAGTTTGAGTTTTAAATGCAAATTGAACTTAATTTGAATATTACTTAAATTGAGACTGAATTTATATTATTTAAATACTTATTTAGCTAAACTGTTTCATTTTACTAAAATGAAAAAATTATATACATATACAAGACTTTAGACGACACGTGTACGGGATTATATTTTTAATACATACATTAGCTTTACGCCGTATCCCGCATATAGCATGGTTGGCAGAGGGAACCTAGTGTTAAGATACTCCGTTCCCGACTTTCCGCCGACTTGAGGCATTGCGTATATATATTTTTAATACTGAACAATTTTAAAATAACTTCAACGTAGAAAACGGTAACAATATTATTTTCTTTAGTCTTCTATGCCGGATATGCTAAAAGACAAAAACAAAATGCGAAGCATCCAAGTGATAGAAAGAAAAGTTAGTTAGCTTAATTAGGTATTATCTTATAGTTATTACTTTTACTTAGTCGTCGTATATTTGTTAGCAATATTTTATTATTTTAATATGTAAAGGAGAAACGTCCAACCCCTTGTCTAACAATATTGTGCGTGCGGAGATGTATTAAATTTGCCATAATTAAAGTTTATATGAAGAAAGTATTAGAAATACATTATGCTTTATTGTATACCAATATTATAGATAAGAAAACGAAACATAAGTAAAAAATGAATGTACAGCAGGCGTCCTTATCGCTGTAAGCGATATCTGCCAGGAAACCTTAAGGTGTGGGAGTAGTGAAATCGGTAGGCGGTGTGCTTTATATACACATTCATAAATACATAGATACATTTTTAGAACGATTATTATAATTAAATATTCATTTTATGACGGGATCATTAAAGTTATGCCACGGGATCATTAAAGAATGTTTCATTTTCAAAGGCAACAATCCACATATTTACAATTATTTATTAGTGACAAAAGACACCTATGAAATAGAAGCAAGAATTTTTCGCCTAAAATCGAGACATTCCGATTTAACTAGCGGAACTTAACACCGAAAAATATCTTGGTTATTCACATGTCTTTCTATTTACATGTCCTTTTATATAAATAAAAGGACATGTAAATAGAAAGACATTTCACATAGGACGTGTTTGACACTTAAGTGTAAAGTAACATGCACTAACGCGTATTTTACGAATCAACTTCTTAAATAAATGTTCAATTCTTAAAAAAAAAGATAAAGGAAAAGATTGCTTAATATATTTTCCCTTCATTTTCCACTCCTTTCTTAAACATTGCGTGTTATGTAAGAAATCTTATGAATCATTTTGTATTATTAGATCAGATACAAAAATAACTTGACGAATCCCTTTCTAATATACCTAAATATAATTTTACTTAATTTCTAATTATTTACTTATCAAGCTATAATCATGACAGTTGTGGCTTCGATTTTCATTCGGAGGAATGGTTATATTTAAATTATTTCCACTTACCTTTTCTAGAAAAACAAAGCGCGGCGTTAAACCCCACCACTCAACATATAACGTCTTGAATTTAAAGTGGATAACGGAGTAACTTAACACTATGCCCTCTCTGTCTACTCTACTAGGCCAAAAAAGCATGAGGCAGAAATGTAAGTATAAAGTTTATTTTGTTAATATGCCTTTAATATAATCAAATAACAATCATAATAGTAATATTGTGCTTGTAACAAGTCGTTATAAAAAGCAAGCCATTGTTGTTCCTTATAATTGTAATAAATTGTCAATCATGGTGTATCGGCGCGATCTCGTAAACACTGTTGACGTGCTTTGTGTGCCTTTTATACATAGACTAATGTTTTGGAAGTGATATCAAGAATATGTTATATTTTTTAAATATATTTAATTTATTTTTACCTTATACGTAAAGGTTAATAATTATTTAGACTGTTATTTGCTCATTTAGGATTATGATTATACTATATAATTGTGTAACAATATGATGTATCATGATGTAAAGCTACAATCACATTAAAGTTAATATCAAATGATTTTATTCCAAAGGAAAAATTCAGTTTTAGAACGATTATTATAATTAAATATACATTTTATGACGGGAGCATTAAAGTTATGCCACAGACCTGAGAAGAATTTTTCATTTTCAAAGGCAACAATCCACATATTTACAATTATTTATTAGTGACAAAAGACACCTATGAAATAGAGGCACGCGCACGTGGAGTACTTAACTCCACTTTTCGCCTAAAATCGAGACATTCCGATTTAACTGGCGGAACTTAACACCGAAAAATGTCTTGATTATGATTATTTAACTTTGATATTATTAATTCCTGACATAACTCATAACGCCTGTTGTGCCATACAGGCACAAGCGTACGACGGTTATGGGTTAGATTCCCACTCCAGGAATTGAAAATTGTAAATAATATTGATTATTTTCATTTCCTGGGTCTGGTAAGAAGGCAAAGTGCGGCGTTGAGTTCCGCCACTCCTCAGCACGCGATGCCTGAATCCGGCGGAAAATCGGGAACGGAATTATTGAAAGAGAACGGAGTGTCTTAACAGGTTCTCAGGTTCTTTCTGCCTACCCTGATATATGCGGGATACAGCGTGAAGCTAAAAAAAAACATATGTCATTATCCCAACAGTCAGTTCGTGGTCATTTTTAGTCTAAGGCGCACCACACCCTACAGGCAAATTATTATATTTACCCATTTACATAATGGTAGTCACATCACAATGGACGTAACTAATGTTTTCATTGTGTTGGAATGAAAACATCGCACCCAACTAGGTACGGCATTCGAATACATAGCCGAATGTAGGGGCGTCTTTGTATATACCCCGTAATAAGCAGATGTGTTAGAAATTATTATACTCTATAGAGATTAGAATTTTATTATTAACAAAATTGTTAATCAACCCTTATGTTATGATTGTATTTCTACTTTTCTGTGACGTAGTGATGTTTATTTTTATTATAATTTAGTAAATAAGTGTTAATGAAGTCAATAGTTATTAATATTGCAGTGTTTAGTAATATTGTGTGTATTAGAGGCCATAGTGTCGTAGTGAGACAACTTCTGTACTATGTGTACTGTGAAGGCAATTGATTGTGTGTCTGATTCCCACTTGGGATAGTGAATATACTCATATAAATTATTTTCAGTTCTCCGCTGTGGTAATTTTTAACGATTTTATGAACAACTAATATTGAATCACAGCTATATATACCATATGTACCTACAATGTAAATAATATTAAAGTCACGTAATCCATTGTAGGAGGTTAGGGTAAATAAAACGGTCATTCGATTTTATAAATTAATTATATTTCACGGAAAAGAAAAAGTACTCGAAGAGACTGCTTTTCGACTCGAAAGTTCTAACACGTAAATAACACAGTCATGGCGGCAATCATTTTATATTAAAAGTCAAAAGACATACTAATTATAAAAGATTAGTTTTTGTATAATAATCAATTGACAATCTATAAAACAACTTGATAATTTAACAAGTCAGTTGACCGACTATAAAATCAATTGATATTCCAACATCCATTTAGGCAATCTTTAAGTACGTATTGAGACGTATTGAAAATATAACAAAAGTTTTTATATATATTATATTTGAAAACATATAAAATATATATACTCGTACATATCCGTATTGGGCGTGATTAGATTCGAATATGTATTTTTTTTTTTTTTTTTTATGGATAACGGATAGCAAACGAGCAGAAGGACCACCTGACGGTAAGTGATTACCTTCGCCCATGGACACCTACAAAACCAGAGATGTTGTAGATGCGGTGCCAACCTAGAGGATACAGATGGAAGGGGAGGACAATGTAGTAGTCCGCTATCGGAACCACCACATTTTGGGGAAAAGATGGGTGGGAAAGGGGAAAACCTGGCATGCATGTATACATTTTTTTAGCCATAAATATTGCTTTATTTATAGGTTAAATAGACTAAATGCAAAAATGTTAAGCAAATCAAATATAGTAAGATACAAAAGTATTTGAATAATGTAAAAACTGAATACATCATAGATAAAGTTTAAAAACTTTTACCCTGAAAAGTACCCATACATTTTTAAATTTAATAAATTTATTTTTATTTATTTTAAGTTAATACTTAATAACGCCTACTACGAATATAGCTTATGCAACAAGTCATTATTTAAAGCAGAATATCAGCTGAAACTTACTTTTAGTATTTTACCTTATAGTATATAAATTATGAAATTACATTACATAGCTCTATATATATAAAGCTCTTGCGTTACTGAGTGACTGACGGACAACGTACACGCGAAACTAAATACCACAGAAACCTGGAATTTCGCATGTAGGCTCCTTAGGGAGTGCGGAGAGTGGGAGAAAAGCACTAAGAGAAGGTTTTCTGAAATTTCTGACGAAACGGGAATATGAAACGATACATTATATTTTGTAGTCCAAGTAAACTAAATTGCGACTGCTACAACTAGTTTTCTACTTAAGAAAAAATAATTATAAAAACAAACAAACAATCAATACACACATTATTGTCATTGTTTTCACTCCAGGAAATGTTAGTATTTTCATTTCCTGGGTTTGGTAACAAGGCAAAGCGCGGCGTTGAGTTCCGCCACTCAGTACGTAATGCCTCAATTCGGCGGAAAGTGGGGAACGGAATTGTCGTAAGAGGACGGAGTGTTTTAACACTAGGTTCTCAGGTTTCCTCTGCCTACCCTGCTATATGCGGGATACAGAGTGAAGTTAAAAAAATATATATATCAATACACACATTATTGTCATGATTAAATAAAAGACTCATAAATTGAATTCCTTTACAATTCTTTACCCAAACGTAATACGAGTCAAAACAAACATAAATAAAGGCATCAATCAATACAAAACGCTAAAGATCGAAGTGCAACGCGATACTCTCTCAATCAAAGATCAATCGATATCACAAAAAATATGTCATCGATGAAAACAAAGGGATTGTTGGCGAACGCACGGAGATTGGTAACTTATATGGCTCGTTACGACGGAAGTGCGGATCCGTTGCTTCCTGTTAAACGATTTACGAAGATCTTGTCTTTAATTTTGTTCCTGTCTTTTGTTTGTGGGATGGTTAACGGTTTTCAAGTGATTGGAGGTTTTTTTTTATTTGATACTGGTTGTTGATTTGTTTGGGTTAAATTTGATGGACGTATTAGATCAAATTTATAATATGTTTATTATTATTATAATTTTTTATTACGCTTTATTAACTTCACTTTAAATCTTTTATCTATCATTCTAAGGAAACCTATTTCGACTTACTTCTTGTTGCCGGATTTGTTTGAACATTTGCACACGTATCCAAATTTGATGATTATGACAATACAAAATTTTCATAGCTTGATCCGATTGATGTCTTTGCTAGAATAGCGAGATAATAACTTTAAGAATATATATTTTTCAAAAGTCATTTACTAATCTGTTACTGTTATAGGTAGATTTAAATGATATTTCTCATCTTCTTCATCGTTTTTTAAATGTTAGCTATAAGAAGTCGTTTTATATTCCAAAATTAACAGCTTTTTTATCTTCATAATACATTTTCACATTGAGTTCAGTTCCAAAAATGGAAATAAATAAATAAGAAAATCCGTATTTATAAAATGCTTACTTTATTTAGTGACTGACAACGTACAGTCAAAATTACTGCCCATAGAAAGCTGAAATATGACATGACAGATCCTTGAAGAGTGTAGGGGAGCTTTAAGAGAGGATTCCTCGAAATTCCTACGGGGAAAGTACAGAATTTTACGACTTATAGACCACACAAACGAAGTCTCGGGCTACAATTCGTGTAGCAGTATAAAATCATACTGCAATTCGACTTATTAAAGTTGCATTGGCACTCTGATAACTGAAATGTGCTTAACTCGATATATGATTTTTTTATACCCGTAGTTTTTTCAAAGTAAATTTCTCGTTCATTTTGTCAATTTTACACACATTTTCACTTTTTTGCAGCTTGCTTGGTTATTTCTATGTACCGAATGAAAGTAGCAATTTTTTAGAGAGAACAGCGCAGATTACAACCTTCTTCTGTTATTATTTTCAGACATTTTTTTGATTTAGAATTTAATATTTAATAATCTATTATTAATTGAGGTCTTTAAACAAAATATTTAAAATATTTTAAGCCCTATTCAACAAAAGTTAAAACTAACACCTGCGACATGCCTCAGGTATCAATTAGTGAACAGTCACGAGTCAAACGTCAGAATACACGAAGAATACACGCCACAGTGTTTATAGACGTTATCGGTTCACATCTCCGTTATTAGTGGTCCCTGTCCAGTTACTATGAAGGGAAAAAGTTGTAGGCAATCAATTATGCACCTTTTAAACAGTATGTCAGAGGACATGATTACTTAATTATAATTTAAGTTTACGTTTTATAAAAAAAAAAAAACTTTTTTTTTCTTTTAATAAATTATTACCATTAACTCTTGCTTTGAAGACATATATAATATTTTGATATAGATAGTATCTCAGTTTAGAGATGTCAATTAGTCACTAAATCGTATCGATTTAAGGATAATCGAAATTTAAAAATATTATTTTTCTAGGTACAACTTCATAATTCCCAAACCAAATATGTTATTAAAGAAAATACTCTAATTAAAACATAAACAAAATTGAGTAAATATGGTTTTACTTATATTGAAATATTTTAAAATAAAAAAAACTTGCAAAAATGAAATAAAACGCTGGCTCGAAATAAGATAATAACAATTAAAGTCACTCACTGGCAGGTGAGAATTTACGATTAAAGAAAAAAAAACAACGATCAATGGGTCGAATGTGTCAAATCACTTCGTTCAAAGACATGTGAAGAGATACGTCACTCATTCCATTGTGTTTGTTGTCATTACCCACAATGCCACAAAGAGGCTTAACGGGCACAAAGCCAGTGTCCGGTGGAGTGGAGTGGGCGGCGAAATAGTTACAATAGGATTATCTTAAAAAAAAATGTTTTGACTGGACTTCAATGGGCAACAAGATGTTATGACAAAAAATATTAACTTATTAATAGTTGTGACATTTCAATGCCATTTTTACTTTATCGATCTATAATAGTATTATGAATTGTAAGTCTATTTGTTTGTTATGAGACTTAGATTGTATTGGTATTCATTTTAAAAGAAATTTAAGCTATTTCTTGTAATTTTCTAAAAGAATTTTCAAACAATAACGAACATGTGTATTGAATAAAAGATATTGATTTAATAGAGACGTTAATTATTAGTCGTAAACTCAGACTTGACTGACTTTAAATCTATCTAGAATTAAATTTTTATTTAGAATAAGAATTTATATTCTTTCTCAGGTTAAAAGAGTGTGTGGAATTTCTGATATTTAATGAAAACAATTACCTAACACTAAAAAATAAATACATTTTATATAAGATATTTTTCCAAAGTTTAGGTTTATGTTCAGGTTAAATATTATAAAATAATAGTGTTCCCGTTAATGCGTTAATAACGCATTGTGTAGTAACATATATGTCACTTTATATAAACATGGATGTCAAATCATGGTAGTGTGTGTAACAATTATTTTATTAATTTATATTATTAATTTAATTATTTTTAAAAAATATAATCATTGTGCAGTCCTTCGCTATATAAACTGCCTAGCCAAGTGTGCCAAGTTTCATGCTCCTCCGTCCGCGTAATTTTCGTAAAAAGGGATCCAAAGTTTTTCCTTCACGTATTTAGGTATATATAGATACTAGACGTTTTAAAAATAACAATACATTTGTATTAATGAATTTATATTAACGATTATTTATGTTACTAAATATTTTAAATAAATTAAAATGAAATTATCAAAAATCGATTCATCCGATTAAAAATATGTTTACTAAAAAAAAAAAAATATCCTCAAGTTAAGTCAAGTCGTTATAGGTCAGTAGATACTGAAAAAAATAAGCTTAAGTATATAGGTACTATATAAATGTATAGATCAGCTGAATTTCCTAATTTAATTTCTTGATTTGAATTTCAGGACTCTAAAACAATTTCTACAATAACAAAAGGGGGAAGTAAACAAATTACACCACTTTTTAGCGTTCAGCGTTCAGCGTTGTGAATTTTCTTTCCTCCAGCTCAACCGGGCCTACCTTCATATTACCATCCACATCTTATTTAATAGAAGTCTGAAGCAATCCGATTATTTGATTAACGGTGCGCATTGCGACGCCATTTGCAATAGCAATTACAATTATCCACCCTTCAGGAGCTGGGGGTGAGTCAGTGACTCTTATCACCTGGTGGGAAGGTCTAACTTCCAAGAAGTAAGTGCGGGGTTCAAGTGAAAACATGCGATCAATTCAAGCGAGTATAATTTTGAGATACTTTTTGTGAAAAGTCTCACTGTGATTGGTTCAGCCGGTGTCTGAGGCCGCGTTCTCATTGGCGGGACGGCGCGGCGAAAAAAATGCGCCTTTGTGCGGACTCGGGCGATTTATTCACGACTATTAGTTATGGTTGGGTGAACGAGCCGGTGTTGTAGTGCTGCGCCTTAACTGTCGATATATTACTGGAAATGATTAACTTTAATTTTAATGTATACTACAATAATTAAATAAATTTTATGTTCTTGCTTAAATAAGCTATTTGTTATTTAGTTCGTCACTTAATCAATGTTTACTTCCATCTTTGTTTTTTTTTTATAGAAACATTTCAGGACGTGTGATAGTTGTGAGATTGAATTTCACTCTAAAGAACATATCGATATAAGTAGTTTTTCTTTTACTGGTCTGGTAAGGTAAAGTAAGACATCAGATTTCGGTTGCAGTGAAAGTTAAAAATATTTGACAGTTTAGATATTATTAAAGGAGTTAGCAAATTCTATTATTTTCCATATGTACCTTTTGTAAAGAGGTGTATACAATTCTTACAAAGATAGATGTACAGAATCCTAATAAATATCTACATCATGTACATCATACAAATCTTTTCGTTTCCTATTATAATTCAGTACAGTATGTCGACATGAGCGACCCGGGCGAGCGCATCACTCGACATGTTTACTATTCTCGAGGTGTATAATGGGACCAGTGGCAGTTGGCAGTTACGTCTCAATCATCCCACCTTTTACTTACTGACAGAGCGAGACAACACACACAAACCCCTTTGAATGAGCGAGATGCAACACACGCATTCAGCTGCCTCGAGCCTTCAAATGCACGCACCGAGTTAAACCACTTAAATGAAATTCAACTTTATCTTTTAGCTATTAAAGTTGTTTTTTGTATAAAAATGTTATGATTTGGTTGCGCAATATTTAGCATGTATGTTTTCTTTAGATATGAATGCAAATAGTAATGGCGCATTTTTATTTGAAATGTTTACATAGAGGGTCCTTCCCTGGGGCGAAATATGAAAACGGGCAAATATCGCCGCCATTTTGTCGATGTACCGTCAGCAAAAGATTATAGTTTGTGTGTAGTCCTGAGGGCAGAGAGAGGGAGGGAGAGAGAGGTGAGGCCTACTGAGGCTACTGCTGAGGCCCGAGGGTACTCACGTTTGATGCGAGCAACGAAACAACTTGAAATTGTATTTTAATTTTGAAGAGTCCTTTGTGGCAAAAGTTAGAAGAGCATTCCTCAGTCTAACCAGTTTTTAATTTGCTTCAGATTTGAGTGTTTTTCAGAATGTATGTACCATATGTTCATACATATTTGTAGGCGGTTGGGGTGCAGAGGATCAATGTCTGACTGTAAACACGATGGGTTGTCGGTTCGATTCCCACTTGTGGGAACCATTATATTTAAATTAAATATCCGTTGCTGTAAGTCAAAAAGCGACGTTGAGTTCTACCATTTAACAAGCTATACCTGGATTTCATGAGAAAAGTGGGACCCGTTCCCGGAAGAGAAACAGAATGTCTTAAAATTACATAAATTCTCTCTGCCTACCTTGAAAAATGCAAAAAGTGAGTGGAAAAGTATCAACCTGCCAAATGTTATACCTAGTGTTAAGTCTATTCTAGTATCTACTTGTTGTTTTGTTTGTCGTGAGTCCGTGAAAGAAATTATATGTATTTGATATCACCTTGTTCTGGAAAAAAGTTAACACCAGACTTTGTTTAAATTAGGTAAAATTAACACCTACATTCATTAAATCCGCCACGACTGTTTCCTTCATCCAGATACGTATCAATTGCACTTCGGTAGTGTATTCAATGGCTGATCAAAATAATAATCCTCCCAATCAAGGAGGAATTTTAGTATCAGGGTAAGGATATATTTAAAATAAGTACACATGCTTCACATGTTTAGTTTAGTAAATTGTGGACATTGTTTTAAAAGGTGGACATAACCTAATATCTGTATAGAATAAATACTGAGAGTAACAAGTAATAAATTGCTTATATTTGCTTCTACTTTACGCCTTTTCTGCAGAGCAGAAAGAGAATAATGTCAAGTCACTCCTTTCTTATCTACACCCTCTTAATCAAGGCATTGTGTGTTGACTAATAGACCTTAACTGTGCACTTTGTCTTGTTGACCAGAGAAACGAAGAAATTTAAACATAAATATTTCCCCGAGCAGGATCGAATCCTCAACTATCGTGTTTAAGCCAAACGCTGTCCAACTAAGCCACTATAGCCTCGAATTCCACTTGAGATATTTCATTATTAAACTTTTCCGAAGCAGCACAATTCCTAGTTAAAGGTGCCCCTAAAAAAATAAATAAAAATTCAAAAAGCAAAACATAAAATTAGAAAAAAATATATTATTCTTATCCCTTTCTGTTTTATTAAGTAATTACCTTCCCTATTCATCGTAATAGTATATTATCATAGTTATTACTTGAACTGAACTATTTACTTATTAAGCGATTATTAATTTCATACATTTACTCTAGTAGAATCAATTTTATGTAAGTACTAAAATTATATATATTTTTATAAATATTTTAGATGTATGGTTATTATAGGATAAGTAGTTTTGTTTGGTGGTAGGAGGTTGGTCCTCCGTCTGGCTCGCGACCACTATCATGTCAAAGACGAACCGCCAAATATCTTATGATGTGTTCCGGTTCGATGGCATGTAAGCCAGGTTTTTCCCTTTCCCACCCATCCTTTCCCCAAAATGTGGTGGTTCCGATAGCGGACTACTACATTGTCCT
>JAKGSA010000144.1:246676-287878 GCA_033558755.1 Philaethria dido
TATATATATATATATATATATATATTGTATTTTGAGTTCTTATTCTTTTTGTGTTCCATTTATGTTTTGTTTTATTTTATTGTTGTTAACAATGTCAACAGTGTGTTAGTTTGTAGAAATACAGTATTTATTTATTTAAATTCTCCTTAAATACCTAGTTAGCTAATATTTAGTAGAGCACCCTGTATCCATGATTGGCGATATCGTTCGTAACAAAATGGTCGCTCGTTATACTGGCGCGGTGCGGCGTTGACGCGGTAATGAGCATTAGCGATTGCGATCATTTAACTTGTTTCACGATCTCCACAATCACAGTGTCACAACTGCCCTGAGGCGACGCCAGCGGCGCTCTGCCACCCTGTTTCTAATTTAACTTAACTTCTAAATTTTAACTCCCTAAAACTTTTAATTTATGTAATAATGAATCTGTTTTAAATTATTGATTGTGTGTTAATTGAATTCATTTTATTTATACACTGTTTTGCAGATAAAAATAACCTAGTCACTTTGTTTTTCATTTTTGTCCAATTTAGAGATATTTCGGGGTGATTGACCTAACTTATTTAACCATATACAAATACTACGTACTCCAGTGACGTGAAACCTATGATTTTTTTGCTTTTAGCAAATTTACGCGGAGTGTCATCACAATTGCTAAGTATTTAATGCATCTACATTGGATAGGATACACATACATTAGCAGATAACTCTTAATCACTAAATGGGCCGTTGATTTTGAAGTCCATTTTATTAATGTTATTGTTTATGTGTAATTGTTTATGTGTAATTGTTTATGTTAATTTGTAATAAAATTCAGCTTTAATAAATTTAAAAAATAGACTTGGTTGACTTGATATTTGATAAAAGACAGAGAGCTTCAGTTGTTCCTTCCCATTTCGTCAGCAGAAACACCAACAGTATGGTATTCCTAGTATACGAGCAGAAACTCCTTAGGATTTAATGGGTACACCGTGTAGTTTAGTAGAGCCTCAAGTGTAGTCTTAAGGGGATCTTTAAAACGCATATTGGGTTTACACTGTCCAAGCTTCTTTCTTTTCTTAATGTTATGTCTCACAAAACTTTCATAGCTACAATGGGTTATTATTTCTTGATTATAAAATTTTAAGCACGTGGCACTCAAACCTTAAAACATCGTGCCTTCGGTCAGACACACATCAACTGCGCTACGATAGTGTTTACTTGTAAGTGTATATGGGTGGTGTATATAGCTGTATTACTTTACAACATTTGAATTGGAAACTATTTTGAAAAAAATATAATATACGATTATCCGCTAATCAGTATTTGGTAAAGGTATGGGTTCTGTGTGTCATTTATTTAAAGGTGTGATGTGTCTTTTAATTTTTATTATTTTAGAAATCTATAAAAACATAAAAAATTGTCACGTTTAAATCGCTTATTATAAAAATCTATTTTCGATTATGTTTCGTAAATAATAATTAATTAATTAACTGTAATGGACGGTTACATACAAGTGAATGAGAGGATGATACTTCGAAATATCTTATAATATATAAAGTCATACATAGTTTCAATAAGAAATGATTAGAGAAATTCAATTATAGATGAAACTAATAATGTGTTTCCCTATACCTTAAGATTGCTTCGAAGAAACCGCCGAAGTTCTTGAAAAAGTATCCTATTTCTATTTTCTTTGAATTATTTCTGGTTTTTGTATGTAAAAACATAAGTTTTTTATTATTTTGGGTGTTTTATTATAATTGTTATTAAGATGTCGACATAAAATCTTATTGAATGGTTTAATTATTTTTTTATTATGTAAGTTTATTAATATCCATATTAATATATTTTGTTATATTTTATACTAAAGTCACGTCAAATATTGTTACTTAAATTATATTTAAATTATTTGCATTATCCCGCTCTAGTTAATGAAAATGCGACGTTGAGTTCCGCCATTTAATATATAATATTTCGAATTCGGGCGGAAAACGGAGAAGGGTCTTGATTCTCTCTGAATACTTTCCTGAGCAAAAAAAAAGTGAATTTAAAAGAATACATGATCCACATTCACAACAGACCACTAGCTACATCTACTAATATTATAAATACTCTTTCACGCAAAAAATAATGAACCGATTTAGATAAAACTTTACAATAATAAAGTTTATGTTACAATGACATATAAGGTAAAATTTCATAAATATTTTGTGTAAATTATTCATAATATAACAATAAGTATCTACTCTAGACCCTTGTGTTACTAACTGACTGACACAACGTACGGGCGAAACTATTGGCCATAGAAGGCTGAAATTTGGATGAAGGCTCTTTGGACAGGAGCATTGAGAAGATTCCGTCGAAAGCGGATTCGAATCGGGATTTTAGTTTTTATAGTCCTTAACCGTAAACGAAATCGCAGGATGCGAGGAGTCATTAATAAAATAAACGCTTTAGAAAAATTAGAATAACAAATGAGAAGCAAAACTAAAGCACTACACTTACCTACGTCGGTAATGAGTTCATAAATATCGCCCTCCGCTAAAACTACTTTTCACCCTTCACTATTAAATTATACATATTTTGTAAATTTATTATGAAATACTGTGGAAATAAGAAATTTTAAGCATTTTCTGTACGTTTGTTTTATATTTAATGGTATATGTAAATGTAATGGCTTAGTAAGATAGGGTCTCACTGTAAACAAGGTTGTTGTGGGATCGATTGCAGGTTGAGTTCCGTCACCCAACATACAATGTCTCGATTCCAGGAAGGCGGAGAATGGAGAGTTTTTGCACTAGATTCGTTCTGGATAGGCAGAAGTTATATAAGAAAAGGCGTAAAGTTGATATATGAACGAATAATATATGAAAAAGTTGATATATAACCTAGTAGACTCAGTAGACAGTAACACTTTGATAACGATGTGTAAAATGCTTCGAATATTTTATGAATATTTCGATAATTCAAAAAATTCACATACGCATATGGTGAATTTTTTGAATTACCGAAATATTAATTATCTTATTTACATAACTCTTACGATTGATCTTACATTATAATTAGTTTAACGTTTTTTTCCGGATAGTAGAGTAGGTAGAGAGAACTCAGTATCAAGAAATACTTTTTTTGCCTTATTTCGAGATATTCCGTTTTGAGTTGCGGAGCTTAACGCCGCGTTTTGTTTTCGAAAACGGCTCGGAAAAATGATAATATTACAAATATGATCATTACACCGAGTAAAAATCGAATCTAATGGGTCCGATTTTCCTCTTGTAAAAGAAATCAGACACTCAAATTGGGCAAAGGTGGTAATCTACCCATAGATAATTATAGCAAAATATTACTTTTATTTTATTCATATAATATAATGAAAATTCTGTTTTTTTTATTTAAAATGAATTTGACTTAATAAACTGTAGATAATAAATAATAATAAAAATATCGTAACAAAACGTCGTGAATAGATGAACGCTATAAAAGAAAATTCTCGGACAAATCTCTTAGTCTGAAAAAATAATATTTATACTGCTTTTTAAAATTTATATACATATACGTTTGTATGTATTAAGTAAAATATTAGGAAATATTTTAATTTAAGTAAAGATTACATATTTCGTGCTATATGTTTGATATATTTGTAATGCGGCTCATGATTCTTCCTGCAAAGTCGTAGAGAGTCTAGACACTCTATTCTTCACATTACACCTGAAGTTGAAATATTGTGTGCTGTGCAGCGGAACTCAACGCTATGTTTCGTCTTACTTGAGCGGTGATATATATTTTTTTTTAGAGAGGGAAACAGAGGGAACCAGAGAACCTAGTGTTAAGACACTCCATTCTCTTTAAACATTTTCGTTCCCACTTTCCGCCGAAATGAGGCATTGAGTGTTGAGTGGCGGAGCTCAACGCCGCGCTTTGCCTTGTTACCAACTCCAAGAAATGAAAATACTAAATTTTACATTTCCTGGAGTCGGAGTCGAACCCACACCCTGTGGCGTTTACATACGCACGCTTGTGCCTCTGCACCACGACAGGCGTTATATAGGCGGTGATGATTAAAATAATTGAATTGTAATCATTCCTCCGAGTAAAGATCACACACAATCGCTTATGCTTATAGTTAAACGCTGTACCACAGATTCACGATGACGTCTGTATTAAATTCAATATAAACAATGCATAAGTTAAAAAGAAAATATATTTGCTAAAAATAAAGTAAAAGATTGAATTAAATATAATAACAATTTGATAAAGATTTCCTTTTGACAAAGTGATCTAAGATTTCGATAATATTTAAAATCTACTGTGCGAGCCATTTTGTGTTGGTGAATATATTTTAGTGACTTCACGGATAGTAGGGTAGAGAGACAGAGAGTCTAGTCCTTTTAGTAAATATTTCAAAAAGTAATATAAGTGATTTTTAAATTAAATTTTGTCACAATTGTAGTCTATTCTAAAGAGTGTCCCAAAATTAACGCAAGATTTGACTTTGCCGCCATTTGCTATTATATTCATTATTCATTCGCTATTAAAAGACTAAAATGGCATTTTCTATTTAATTCAAATCTTGCGTTAATTTTGGGACACCCTATAGTAAAGGTTTTTTTTTTACTATTTACCAAATTTTTTTGTTAAGACGAATTATGAAAACAACATATTGTTGTTTTTATTTCACTCGCTATATTAGTAGGTATGTTGGTATCTCACTTCCCAGTGTATGATTTAAATGAAATTTTGAAATTCTCGTTTAATTCTGTTAATTATTATTGTTATTAATTTAAAATGGCCGCCATAATAAATTTAGAATTTTTGTATAACTTACCTAATATGGGTATCTAATAAAAGAGCTTTATTTGTAGAATACAATACTCCAATAAAAACTAATTTAAAAATGTTTTTTTAAAATTAATATTATTATTTTTTGCTCATCCACTATTGTTTCGAGATTAGAACATTATCAGAAGATATAGATATCCCTAGTAAGAATCGAGGTTGTAGTAACCAATATGTTGCTATTTTAGAATGTTTGAAAAAATGTTGCGACGGTAGTATAAATCTAGAAATTGATCCGACGGCTAAATTTTTAAGCCTAAGATCTGCAACTCATGTGTAGTCCATTTAGTGCTTTTAAAACTAAATATTGAATTTAAAAAAAAAAGAATCTGCTTATTACTATTGTAGATGAGATTTATTTATTTAGGTAGAGAGTTGAGACAGTGGAGGCTAGCGTCAATGCATTTTAAAGGGACCCCTTAAGCCTATACTTAGGTTAATCCATGGAATGCCGAAGAGTTTCTTCTCATAGATGCTATTCTAAATTTAATAATTACAAACGCATTAAGAGGCGTTGAGTTCCGCCACTCAGCACGCAATGCTTCAATTCGGCGGAAAGTGGGGAACGGAGTATCCTAACACTAGGTTCCCTCTGCCTACTCTGCTATATGCGGGATACAGCGTGAAGCTATGTATGTATGTACAAACGCATTAAGAAAACAAGCGATACTTTCGACCATTGTGGATTTTACACTCGAACTCTCTTGAATTACAAGATCAATTAATTTAGTTATAATATACGAGTTGGTAGGTACGTTTTATGTGTGCCTTATAAAATATCTTTGAATATCCATGAAATTATGAGTTATGGCATTGTTATATCTAATGGATACACCTACTTTACTTGCCTTATATTTATTCTTTCTATATAGTTCTCTTTAAGTAAATAAATAAACGATCATTCTGGAGTTTGGTTACAACTACGTGAGAAATATAAAAAGTTTAAATAACTAGTTCACTTGTTTCTTATCTATATTTCTCTATTAACTTATTAGTCATACAATTACCAAACTTTATTACTGAATCGCCTAAGCACGCAATTACGCAGTGTTTTGAATTCAGTCGAAACCCAAAAAACGGAGTATCTTGACACTATGTTCTCTGCCCTAATCACATTCACCATAAAAATATATATGGTATATATATTATTTATTAGTATTTTAAGGTTTTGTTGGTGTGAATTTCGCATTAAACTCTACAATAAATTAAAAAAATGACTTCCATCATAAAATCAATAATCAAAAGTCATCAATTAAGCACCAAGCCCGGCCCACAGGAGGCCCGGCGTGAGCGGCGCGTGCGCACCTCTGATTGGTCTACATTACCATCATAATAATTGGCCAGTAAAAAACAATAGCCCTAATGGCATGGCGGCGGTGACTTGCCCGCTTTCCTATTGTGAATGGTGCCGATTCCTCGTGTCAATAATTTCCCTTCAGTTGTTATGATGACGTGGTGAAAGACGATAGATTTTTTTTGTTTAGTGTTATTAATTAGTGGAATTTTTAGTGATTTTTTTAGCTATTTGGATGAAAAATTAAATGTAGAGTTGGAAGATTTGCTTCGATGTGATGCGATTGAAAGATCAACTATATATCTACACTGAAAAAGGGTAAATATGATATTAATTTTTTGTTCATAATCGTTAAGCATATTTCGTTAACGTATTATATCACACAGTCACATATGTCACATATGATACTGAAAAAAAAAAACATATTGCTTTTTTATTTTTACTTATACAGTAAGCTTAGCATATGTCATTTAATATTCTCTCCTTTTCTTATCTTTATTTTAAAGAGAAAATCTATATTTTCTTTCTTTCTTGAATTGAAAATATTGCATTATTTACTTCAAATATTGTAAAAGTATTTGAAATTTTAGATTTTAATAGTTTACGATTATATAAAGTGGGGAAAGGAGTGTCTTAACACTTGTTCCCTCTGCCTACCCTGCTATATGCAGAAATACAGCGTGAAGCTAAGTAAAGAATCTAACGGAACTTGATATATTTTTATTGTTCACTGAAAAATATAATTATTCTGAGGCAATACGTACATTATATCTTATTTATATAACATCAATGTTACATAAATTCTTAATTACATTCTACAAAAGTTCAAAATCCATGAAAATATTTATTAAGTTATGTAATAAAAAGATTATAACTAAGATCCTTTTAAGTTAACTACTTGAACTGAAATTATCATTCAAAAAATATCATTTGTTAGTTTTATCCTATAGGATCTTTTAAAGACCTCTAATAAGACATAATATAGTTCTTTTAAATTTATAATATTTCCTAGTAAACTATACGACCTGATTATCAGGCTAGGGGAAAAAACATGAAGCTGTTTTTTTGGCCACTCTGGCTAGCAGTGTTATAAGTTAAAATGTAATATATATATATATAAGTTCATAGTTTTGTTGATATAAGCTTCACACGAACTACTGTACCTTTGCCCCTTAATAAATGCATGGTAAAATATATATATAACTACATTAGAACATTTCAATATTAATTACAAAAAACCATATTCTCCACAGATCTAAAACAAAAATTATATTTCGAATTCAACTAAAAAGTGACATTAAACTAAAATCTCTTATACTTTCACATTAAACAAAATATCATTAATTTTTGAATATAAAATATTAAAAATGCATGTAAAGTCAGGGGGATTACATAACTGGCACTGCATTCATTTACTTTTCAGTAACCTCACGGGATTCCCCGCGTCACGTTTGTAGATATCGATATTACGGCTTTGTTCTCGATTCTGTTTCAATGCATTCTTTATATGGGGATATAATTTACTAAAAGATATCATAAAATCATGTTAAGTGATTATATGTGTTCAAAATATTTTTAAAGTTTACCAAATAAATGCGATTTTTTTTGTAAAAACACAGAAATTTTTTTGATTATTATAACATACATTTATTCAGTATCTATATATAAATACGTGAAGCAAAAACTTTGGATCCCTTTTTACGAAAATTACGCAGACGGAGGAGCATGAAACTTGGCACACTTACAGTTTATCTAGAGAAAGGGTGCAGAATGCTAACATTTTTTTTTAATAAAAGGTATATTGGATTGATAAAATAAATATTACACACACTACCATGGTTTGACATTCATGTTTATTCAAAGTGACATATACGTCACTATGCAATGCGTTATTAACGCATTTATAGGGACACTAGTATATAGTAATACATATTATTTTAATATTAACAACCTTCTTAGATTCACAATAAAAATTGAGGGAGATTTTAACAAGTACAATTATTACGAATAACTCAAAAACTTTTCGTTAGATCTAACTAAATTTAAAAAAGACCACATCAGAACCAATAACTGTCATATAAACAAATAATCAATAAAATGAGTTCACTCAGTAAAAACTTACGCGGAAAAAAAATACAATCGAATTGATACCCTTCTTTTTTGGAATCGGTCAAAGAAGAAGTTAGTTGAAATCTCTATATAAGCACAAAATTGAGAACTTCATTGGATTTAGTATTATTTACTAGAACATCAATATACAAATTTTGAAATTATTACAATAATCATACAAAATTTGTGTACATGAAGAATATAAAAAAATTAAATACTCTGTTAAAAATATTGAATATTTTTTAAGGTTGTTTGGAAGAGATGGCTACTTAGCCTTTAAACCGCCTTTTGTACATGTCTTTTATATATTAAGTTTGTTTTCTTTAGTTCTTTGTGGTATGTAAATAAAGTAATAATAATAGTAATAATATATTTACATTTCTTAGCTCTACATCACTAATTTTATGTTTTATCTCTTTAGACACTGTTTCAAAAACAGAAATAATTCTACATAAAAAATATCTTTGATTTCATACGTTTTCCCGCTTAGCCGGATGGTATGGTAGAGTCATGCTAATGTCAAGATATTCTGTTTTCCAACTTAAGTCAGCGTCATGTTGTCTCTCATGAAAGCGGGGAAATGAATATATTTGAACATTGTCATTTCTCTAAATGGGTATCGAACCCACAACACATTACGATTATAGTCAGAAGTTCCACTGCGCTATACTGGCTCATAATAAACTCTATATTTAAAATTTTTATTTTTATAATTAACAAGCACATTTATTTTTAAACGCTTACAAGCTAAAAATAATCGGCCCTCTAATTTGTACAAAGTTATACTCGACTTTTATTCAAGTAACTTAACCTTTTACCAAAAATAAATAACACTTTTGGTAAAAGCCTAAAAAACAGGAAATGGCTCTACATTTTTAGCTTTGAGTCTATAGTGACACAAACAGCTTCTAACTGTAATTGCGATGGGTTGTGGGTTCGATATCCACTAGTGGGATTATATTTAAATTATTTTTATTTCAACGCCTGTCTGGCGCAGAGATACAAGCGAGCGACTGTAAACCAGACAGGTTGTCGGTTCGCACTCCAGGAAATGGAATTTTTCATTTCCTGGGTTTGGTAAGAAGGCGGAACGTGGAGAACGGAGTGTCTTAACAGTAGGTTCCATCTGCCTACCCTGCTATATGCGGGATACAGTGTGAAGCTGTCTATGTATGTATGTATTTTCATTTCTCCGACTTACAAAAACTAAGTACGGTGTTAAGTTCCATCACTTATCATGTATTATCTTAAATTTGTGCGCAAAACAATAAACGGAGTGTCTTGTCACTTTATTCTCTATGACTACCTTAAAGCCAGGACTTTATTAAATTATTTTTACTTTAAAGCTCTACATTTTAATACCAACAAACATAAAAACTATAACAAGTTTATTTAACAAAGAAAACTAAAACATAATCGCTCTGTAATCCCCACAAAGTTGCACTCGATATATTTAGTGAACGCCACCCTCCGCTAATAGATTCCCTCACACACTCACTCGAGAGGACTTGTGTTTTGAAAGCTTACTCTGAGAACGAATTGTACTAATGTCACTTTGTTAATCTTACCAATCATGTCATAAAGAGGTTATGTTCTTAATTAATTGTTGTCAATATTAGGAGATTTACATTGTTTTTTTATAAGGCAGGTTAGAAAGAATTTAGTGTCGAAACACTATCAACAACGCCTGTTGTGGCGCAGAGGCACAAACGTGCGATTGTAAAAGCGACAGGTTGTGGGTTCGATTCCCACTCCAGGAAATATTAAAGTTTTGTATTTTCATTTCCTGGGTTTGGTAAAAGGTCAAAGTGCGGCGTTGAGTTTCGCCACTCAGCACGCAATGTCTATAATTCGGCGGATAGTCTAACGGAGTGTCTTAACACTAGGTTCTCAAGTTCCCTCTGCTTACTGCAGATATGCGGGATACAGCGTGAAGCTAAAAAAAGAAGTTGTTAAAAGTTTCACGCTTCTTTTTGCAAAGTGGAGGAGAGTATTAAAACACTATATTCTCTACTTTCCACCCGATTTTTAAACATTGCATAGTGAGTAGCGGAGCTCAATACCCCATACCTCTCTTTTACGTGCTTTATTAGGCTTATTAATTTTAGACTTTGGATAAAATTCATTACTGTGTATGTAATATTTATTTATTATATAAGATACTTTAATAGCTATTTCAGTACTTATTTGTTTATATTTTATTATAATAATTCATAATGAATAATCATAGAATTAAAAGCTACACATTATAATTATATCGAAATATTGTTGAATTTTTGCTTAATTGTACCTACGTTTAATTTTACTATGTTTTTATAAAAGGCTTATAATTAATAATTTAGACCATAACCAAAAAAAAAAAGGATATTTTCATAAAAAAATCTTAAATATTCTAATAGATATTTTTCCAAATAGTGTAAAAAACCGCGTTTTTTATTTAATTTTTAAGATTAAATATTATAAATAAAATTACAATCAAAATAAAATATCTCTAAAAGATATCTAAACTACTGTCAAAGAGGAGAACGGAGAGTTTTTGGGTGAAAACCCAAAATGGACTTCCACAAAAAATACAATAAACCAAATTATTCAAACAAAAACAAACAAAATATTAAAAAAACCATCATTCCAATGAAATTCATCATTAATATATTATAAGAGGAATATACTATCAATAATTACATATCGAGAATCAAGGCAAGGCCAGCCCTGCTCTAACCACGCCCACAAACAACTTAGGTTTTTTAATCAACGCCTGTCATTAGTATTCGGCATAATGGAGTGCTCTACACCACCACTATAGAAAACTATAGCCGTGCACGTATATGTTAACTATACGCGCTATAGTTAGTTACAATGCGGTTTTATATTTGCTATTAGAAACTTGAAATGGCTGGTGAATTGTCTTAGTGAATTTTGATATTTTAATCTGTTTTTTAATTTATTAATTTGTAAAAATATTATAGAGAGATAGCGTCTGGCTTTAAACGTGATTGGTTATGGGTTCGATTCCCACTTGAGAAAACAAATATACTTATTTTACTTTTATTTGTCCATAATGGTTAAGTGCGGCGTTGAGTTTCGCCACTCGACACGGAATATTTCGAATTAGGGCAGAAAGTGGAGATCAGAGTGTCTTGGCAGTATGTTATTTCTGAGGAACTTGATATACGGGATAAGGCGTGAAGATAAAAAAAAATATTATTCTAGCAACCTTAATATTATATTATATCAAAGTACGTACGAAATTGTGTTATATCTCACTCCACTCAATAATTGTGGGTTCAAATCCTACTGGAGTAATAATATTGGTCTAGTTATATAAAGTATTTTTTTAAAAAGGCTTTTAACGAGCGGTATTTAAGGAATGAAAAGATGGTTCACTAAGTTAAGATATAAAAATTATGGCCTAAATATATTTAAATAACAAAGTAAAATAATATGAGACATATTATGTGGAGTGAATATCTATAATGAGTAAGACAGAGTTTACTGACTATACACCCCGTTCTCCTCTTTTTGACGGCAGTTAAGATATATATAGAAGATTTTTTATTTTGATTATCATTTAACTAACTGATACTTAACTTGCTTATTTAAATAACCTCGAATACGAATCAATTAATATTAGTAATAAATATTCTGATATTATAACATATTTAATTTTGTAAATGAAGCTGAAAAATTATACAATTCGTTTACCCAATTAAAGTTTTTTTAAACCATTCATGTCCATTAGCCTATTAGCTTGTAAATAATTTTGTTAGGTGGTAGGAGGTTCGTCCTCCGACTGGGTCGCGACCACTATCATGTCAAAGACGAACCGCCAAATATCTAATGATGTGTTCCGGTTCGATGGCATGTAAGCCAGATTTTCCCCTTTCCCACCCATCCTTTCCCCAAAATGTGGTGGTTCTGATAGTGGACTACTACATTGTCCCCCCTTCCATCAGTATCCTCTAGGTTGGCAACGCATCTACAACATCTCTGGTGTTGTAGATGTCTATGGGCGAAGGTAACCACTTACCATCAGGTGGTCCTTCTGCTCGTTTGCCGTCCGTTATCAATAATACAATTTTTGCAATATTTATCATTATTAATGAATCTTTTGGCAAAATAAGTACAATATTAGCAAAGTGAATTTAATTTGAAATAAAAAACTGAAACGTGTTATTTCAAACAAAACAACATAACATATTGTTTATTTATTAAAAAATAAAATAGTGAAGAAAAAACTTTGGATATCTTATTAAGAAAATTATGTGGACAAGTACGAAATTTATTGTAATCAAAATTTATATGGAGAAAAGGTTCATAAAGCAAATATGTTTTATATCAATACATTTGATATACGTTAAAATAATTAAAATTTTAACAAAAAAGAAAATAGACTTCAAATAAAATATACTTAGTTAAATTATAATTAATCAAGCAACTTTAAATAAATTGCAAGTAAAATGATTACGAATAGCTCAAAAACTACTCGTCAGGTTCTAACTAAATTGAAATGGAACCATATTAGAAGCATTAGTTATCATATAAATATGAAACATACAAAATTCATTCACCCAGTAAAGAATATATATCCTCCTTTCCTTGAAGTTAGTTTATAAATATTATATATACTAATATGTATTAGTCATAAAATGACATGTCTAAGGCCACATTTTTTTATGTGTCATTAGGGCTACTAGTATACACATATATACAATAGTCATTAAATTTTCTTATCACGTGAAACATTTTTGTAATCTCTAACAAAAGCCTAAGTAAAATTATTACTTAGGCGATACTTTAAGTAATGTTTTTTTTTTCATTTCTACGAAGCAAAATAATATTTATTCGATTTTTTAACTTTATTAGGTCACACAAGATATTTAACATGCATTTTATAAAAATTTAGGTTAAAAAAATATAATACATTTAAATATTACGTACTATAAAATGCCGATAATACTAAATGCTCAAGTAAACTCCATCACTTTGGAAATATTAACTTTATATATAAGAAAATATATTAAATTTTCATCTGATTGTAAAGTTGACTGGTTGTGAGTCCGATCACCATTCGGAGAATTTCCACTGTGGTAAAACAAACCACAAAAAGTGTCTTGACGCTAGGTTACGTTTGACGTAGGCATAGACAAAAGGCGATGTTGAGTTGCGCTACTCAACACGCGGTGTATCATAGTTTAAATATCTCATGATAATAAATTTATATTATTTTAATTAATTATTACAGCAACTAACTAAATAACATATTAAACGATTGGATTTCCTTCCGATCGCCTCAATTCTGGTGATCGGCATTAGAGACAGGCCCACAAATCTTTTATGAACGGCGTTTGACACAGGTCCTTAATTTAAATTAAACGCATACTTACTATATTATAGTAGTATCTTATAAGAATGTTAACAAAATTTTATTGTATCATAAAGAAAAATTTGAGAGAATCTAGTATAAATACATTCTGATCTTTAATTTTTGCTCGAGCTTCTTGTTACAATTGCAAAAATGCCTATGGCATTATAATTTTTGAGTTTTAGTTTATTTTTTTTAAATATCTAAAATGATTTATCCAGTAGGAAGCAGTTTACAATACCATGGCATAATAAAAAATATATAATAAGTATATTTAATAAGATGTTTCTGACTCTGTTACCTTCACACAAATTCAAGTTTTGCCTTCGACCGCACAGTAGGTGCGGGATATCTTGCGACTGTTTTCGCGAACAGCAGAAAAAACAGGGAACCTAGTGTAAAGACACTCCGTTTCTAAAAACTATACGCAACTCTTGTATTTAGATATATAAAAAAGAATAGATGTTTATTCTTCACCTCTTTTAAGGCTTTGGGTGTACCTTATCTTAATCAAGTAACTCTCTGCATGCTTAAGACTACTTTTTTATTTAGCTTCACATAGCTTAGCTGTATCCCGCATATAGCAGGGTAGCCAGAGGGAACCTAGTGTTAAAACACTCCGTTCCCCACTACGTTTTTTACGTACATTTTTTTATTAGGCACTCCCTTGTTGCGATTTGAACCCACAACCTATCAAGTTGCAACTGAACTGAACTTTACTATAAAAACTTGTAAAAAACAAACCCCGCAAATGCGCGGCCTCTAAGTACATATTATAATTGTAACTGTACAATAATTTTATCGTAGCAGAAAATGTTAAAAGACCATCACTTCCACGGCTTTCTTTTTGAAGCGTGCTTGATAACGTTTTATTAAAATTTTTAAACTGTATTAAATTGTTAAAATATATATTTTTGTAACAAAATAATGGTAGGGAAAGAAATATTTATATTCTGGAAATGTTAATAAATGAATAAATTGCTTATTTTATATTTTAAGTTGCATATGACGCCTGTTGTGGCGCAGATGCACAAGCGTGTGACTGTTAGCGCGACAGGTTGTGGGTTCGATTCCCACTCCAGGAAATGTAAAAGTTTAATATTTTCATTTCCTGGGTTTGGTAACAAGGTAAAGCGTGGCGTTGAGTTCCGCAACTCAGCACGCAATGCCTCAATTCGGTGGAAAGTGGGGAATGGAGTGTCTTAACACTAGGTTTCTCAGGTTCCCTCTGCCTACTCGTAGCGTGAAGCCGAAATAAAATATTACAAAAAAGATGAGAAAAGATGGTTGTAAGATACACATATGTGATACAAATAGCCCCTTATAGTAGTTTTATCTTCTTATTATAAAAATCTACCTCTTAATAAGCAGTGTCTCGAATTCGATGCTGAAGAAGGGAAGAGAATGGAGTGTTTCGACACAAAGTTCTCTTTGCATATCTTATTATGCAGGAATAAGTAAAAAAATGCAGCTACATTATTTTTTTTACGCGTTTCTTAATTGTTTACAAATTCTAAATCTCTGAATAATAATTTATATTTTTTTTAGCTTCACGCTGTATCTCGCATATAGCAGGGTAGGTAGAGGGAACCTGAGAACTTAGTGTTAAGAAACTCCGTTCCCCACTTTCCGCTGAATTAAGGCATTGCGTGCTGAGTGGTGGAACTCAACGCCGCGCTTTGTCTTGTTACCAAACCGAATAGGAAGTGAAAATACAAAATTTATACATTTCCTGGAGTGGGAATCGAACCCACAACCTGTCGCGTTTACAGTCGCAAGCTTGTGCCTCTGCGCTATGTTAATAATTAAATTAATTAAATATTTAAAAAATGTCTCATGCAAACACACAACCAGTATTCTAAGTCAGTCTTACAATCCCTACTAAGCGTGACAAACTAAAATATTCACATTTATAGCAATAAATGTTAATATGAATTACTTTGTTACACTTTCACGCCAAAACTACTTAACTGGTTATCATGAATTTTTTTATAAATATTCTTAGAGATATTAAAAAGGAAGAAGGAAGAAGGAAGAAAAAATATTTGGCAACCATGACTGGTAATTAAAAAATAAATAAAATCTAGCTACTTCAGTCTTCAAATGAACGCGTATACGCACTATACACTATAGTTTGAGTATAGATTGACATTGACCACGCGAGCGAAGTCACCGGTAACAACTAGTATTACATATATCATACATATACATATATACAATTTCTTTTAGTTTCCTGTAAATGGCTGTAAAAGCTGTAAAGTCGACGCAATGTTCTTTTCTAGTGAGCTGGCTGTGTCGGTGCACGGCGGGCAGCGGCGGCGGAGGCAAAAGGCGAAATGCCTATAACACTATACAATTATGCACCCCAAGGGGCGGGGCTAAGCGCCGACTGATAGGGTTGTGCTAAATTTTTACCATGAAATCTTGAATATTATTATTTTTATGCGTTTTTGGTAAATGTATTAGTTATTATTTTTATTTGATACGCATAAGGGTATTAATATATATAAAGAAATAAGGTAATTGGAACTATAGATATTAATTTAATTTAAAAATAAGATATTTAGTATCAAACTACATTTATTAGTATCACAGAAAATCATAAGATTTTTTATTACTTATTGTAATTATATAACGAAGTATTGTAAAGTATTAATTACATATTAGAATAACAAAAGTATGTAGAAACGTATAAAAAAATGTATGTCACAGGATTCGAACCCGCACCTCTTGAATAAGTGACAGATTAAGCGTCCAATTAAGTTATACTTCTTTATCGCGCTACATCGAAATACGTATACATTGTTAGCAAATTATCTTTTCTTACATTAAATATCAGTTAGGCACTTCTACGTTAACTATAATTTCAAAAATATTTAAAAAATGTCAAATTGCTCAGTATAAAGTATTATATATATGTAGGTACAAGTATTTTGTATACTTATACAATTGATTGACAATATATTTTTAGTAAAGCATTAGAACTCAGGAGGACTCGAACCCGCTTCTCTTAGACACTGTTCATGTGTTTTTATCCAGCTGCGTCAAAATTCTTACAACAAAAATAAGTTGTAACAAGCGTATCTTGTTCTCGATGACAACATATTCGCTTGGTACAGATATTACAAGCATATTCCTACATATATAATACTTAAATGCGAAAATTCATGAGGATGGATAGATGTTTGTTACTCTATCACTCAAAAACTACTGGACAGATTTAAGTAAAACTTTTAGTAGTATAGCATATATGTACATACATCTAATGTATTATATACGTACATTTGTTATATATATATACATTTGTTATATATATTATATACGTACATTTGTCATATATATATACATTTGTTTGGTGGTAGGAGGTTCGTCCTCCGTCTGGCTCGCGACCACTATCATGTCAAAGACGAACCGCCAAATATCTTATGATGTGTTCCGGTTCGATGGCATGTAAGCCAGGTTTTCCCCTTTCCCACCCATCCTTTCCCCAAAATGTGGTGGTTCCGATAGCGGACTACTACATTATCCTCCCTTTCCATCTGTATCCTCTAGGTTGGCAACGCATCTAGTACATCTCTTGTGATGTAGATGTTCATGGGCGAAGGTAACCACTTACCATCAGGCGGTCCTTCTGCTCGTTTGCCATCCGGTATCCATAAAAAAAAAAAATAATAATTAAAATTTTCACAAAAAAGAGAATCACCTTCATATGAAAAACCATTAAAAAATTAAATATTACAAATAACTCTTCAATTCATACTTGTCAGATTTTAACTAAATGAAGTTGAAATAGTACCACATGAGAAAATCAACAAAATTGTTTCATCTTGTATCTTTACAAGGCTTCTTCCTTCTTCTCTAACTTCCTAATGAAGTTAAAAACTTCCTCCCTTAACACGTCATGTAGACAAAGTTGCGAGCAGAAGCTAGTACATACATATATCAAAGTCAAATGTAACATACAAGTAGAAAAGCAGCATCACGCTATATCCCGCATAGCATTATAGTTAGAGTGAATCTAAAGTTAAACACTTCACACTTTCCGCCCGACTTCAAGATATCGCTTGTTGAGTGGCGAAACTCGAATTTTTTGCCTTTCCCAGGCGCCGAAATGAAAATATATATATATAATTACTACCCACGTTAGGAATCGAACCTACGACCAATCGCATTTACAATAAAACAATACTCGATACTCGTCAGCCTCAAACATAGTAATAAATAAAGTTTGATTAAGTACAGTACAAATACGCAGGAAAGAGGATTACTTTTATCGATGTAACATGATTTGGACGTATAAATAAGATTTAGCTTCAGCGGGCAAATGTAACGAATGGAGGAAAACTTTTAGTTGGCTCTCTTGTGGGCTCTTGTATGTCTGTTATATTAATATTACTTATTTATTAAGTTATTCTAAGGCTATTATGGTAGAGTGGGTTGTAGGTTCGACTCCTGCTAGCGGGAATTATTATATTTAATTATTTTCATTACTTCACTCTGGTATTACGTTTAGTTCCGGAGAACGGAGTATCTTTGCTCTACATGCTTTAAGGCATTATATAGAACAGACGTATAAATAAGCTGTCTTGTGGGAGTTAAGTATTTATGTAATATAAATATTACTTATTTATTAAGTTATTGTGAGATCATCAACTGTTCTCTCTGTATACCCTGCTATAAAGCGTAAGCGTATATAAGCGCACCCCGGGATAAAGAGTAAAGCTGTTTATATTAAATGAAAATAAAAATTCTTTAGAATAGTTGTGATTTGTAGCTCGATGTAACGAAAAAGCGACACTAAAAACAACGAAAGAGTGAGGCTGTATAATATTTATGTAGGACTTTATTATATATGTATTTTCTTATTAAAACAAATTAAATAGATTTTTCGTACGAATTGAATATAAGAAACATATTAAAATATATTTAACAATTTTCTATTCATTTGGACTTTTTTATTCTCGAGGATCTATTTATAAATATGTGTTTAATATCTAGTGAAAACATTTCATCTTCCACTTTTCGTCCGAAATCGAGTTTTTACTTTTCAAGTGACGGAACTCAACGCCGCCTTTTATGTACAGATAAAACGCGGCGTGGGTTTGTAATAAAGAAACGAAAACACTTCAATATCATAATTCTCCCCGAGTGGGAATGGAACCTGCAACAAATCGCGTCTACAGTCAGACTATGACCGATGGTGATTCAGTTTTTTATACCTTTTATAACTAAATATTATTCCTATTAACAAAAATAACTAAAAAAAATCACCTTTTTTATATAAAAATAAAATAAAGAGATACATTAACTATTTTTCTTTTTTTCTCTTCACGCTGTATCCCGCATATAGCAGGGTAGGCAGAGGAAACCTGAAACCCTAGTGTTAAGACACTCCGTTCCCTACAGCGTGAAGCTAAAAAAAGATCATTAACTATTATTCCAACAAATTAATTTAATAATCAACATTTCAAACAACATAACATAAACGCTAAGTCACTAAATTGAATAATAACAAAATTTTTGTATTCAAAATTAATATTTCCAACTAATATAGTTTTACATATCACCTACGATTGTTAGGTGGCGGAAACCATTAATTTGACGTCTCGCCTGTCTGTCTGTCTGTCTGTCACAGTCACAATGCCCCTTCATTATATCCGATCGAATCAAACAAAACAATTGTATTGTGTTTGATATTACTAAATATTATAAAATTTATGGTATCATGGTTCAGCGGACAGTGAACTATAAACGTAATAGGTAGTGAGTTCGATACCCACTTAAGGACATTATATTTAATTTTGTTGTTTTCGTAAGACAAAACACGATATTTAGTTTCACTAGTTAAGATACAAGTCTCAATTTCAGGAGGAATGCGGAGAACGAAGTGTCTGGACACTAGGTTTTTTCTGATTATTCTGCAATGTGGGGAATAGCTTGAACTGATTAGTCGAATTGCTTACTTCTCTACATTTTAATGAAGCGTAAGATAAGTATTGAACTTCTCTATTCAGTGCTTCGTAAATCGATGAAGACTGGAAAAATATAAGAATTACAAAAATCCTTAAAAAATACGTAAGGACGTATCTAATTAGTGGGAGTTATTTATCTTCTCGTAACTGTCTCAGGTTCAAAATCGGATAGTGAACATTTTTGAACAAAATTTGTTCTTTTCATCAAATTTTTTTTTTTGCAGCTTTTAAAGATGCAAGGAAAAGCTATATTCTCTAAAAGTTTAATCCAAAATATTCAACAATTTTGGATTTTTCAAACTTTTATTTTTCTACACATTTACTTAACAAGGCTCTAATCTCCAAGAAACGTCCATCCCACGAAATAAAAAAATATAAACACAAAAATTTGAGGAAATTTATAAAATAATATGTATAAAAAAATATATAATCATAAATTATATGAAAAAGCACCATCGTGGCGCAGTAATAGTTTCTAACTGTAAACGTGATCTATATTGTATGTACGACGAAACGCGGCGTTGAGTTCCGTCTCAATAACCTCCTAATGTCCCTAATACGATCGAAAAGCAGAGAACGGAGTGTCTTGACACTAGACTCACTGTCTAACCAGCAAAAAACATGAAGCTGATAAAAAAACATGCTTTTGTTCAGCAATTCTGAGACACTCATATAGTCAAGACTGAAGTGTAACAACACAAAGTGTTTTGATGAAAAAAGGTGACTTCTTTGAGAGCACTTTAGTAGCGCTTATTGTCTCATACTCTACATAGTACTCAGTGCTTGATTGTTTCGTATTTACACTAAAAAGTTCTTTTAGAAAAACCTAAGCTTAGAATGGTTTCCATTTACAATGATACGCGAACACCGACTGAGTGGAGTCAATGTTTGAAAATTGTAGAGAGATTTGTGTAATTTATTGTCATTTCGAATTGTAGTGGTTATTTTTGTTCTATCGTTTTAAAAGACTAGGTATCTACTATACTTTTGTGGTTTTGGATGCAGGTTAGTAGTAAATATATATATTCTTTATTGCAATAAAAAAACATACAAGAAAGACAAACATAAAGTTTAGTACACAATATATATAAATACATATTTGAGTAAAGCCTCTTTATTTTATTCAAATAACGAAATTTCATTAGATATAAATAATTGGCTTAATACTGGCATTAATCGTGATATAAAAGTAGTTTTTTTTTAACTTCACGCTGTAACCCGCATATAGCAGGGTAGGCTGAGGGAACTAGAGAAATTAGTGTTAAGACACTCCATTCTCTTTCAACAATTCAGTTCCTCAATTTCTGTCAAATTGAGGCATTGCGTGTTGAGTGGCGAAACTCAACGCCGCGCTTTACCTTGTTACCAAACCCAAGAAATGAAAATACTAAATTTTACATTTCCTGGAGTGGGAATCGAGCCCACAACCTGTCGCGTTTACAGTCGCACGCTTGTGCCTCTGCGCCACGACAGGCGTCAAAGTAGTTAATGTAAGAAAATTTAAGGATAATATTCTTAATAAAAATACAATTTTCTGACCAACAACAATACCGATGTTAATGTATGGAATTAAATAGTGTTGATGCTCATTTGGGAAGCCAATTATGTAAAATTATATTTGAAAAGAACAACTATTGAATTTCTTGGCTCGTCTCAACGTAGCTACCTTTCTACTAACAATGACACCTTATGTCAATTGACGATTTGGAAATAATTATAATAGCCTATTGGATAAAGAATATTTTGATTTTGACTTTTACTTTTTGATAGGTTTTACAGTTTTAATTTCAAATACATATTTTAAAATTCAGGTTCATTATTATGAATCTCAAATAATTTTTATTCTTTAAATTAATTATTTTGAAAATCAAAAACGTCCATTTAAAGTTGAAATTAAAGAGTTTGAAACTCAAAAAGATGAATTACCGAAGAAAAACTAAATTTCAGCTTTGGAAACTGAATATTTGATGAAAAGAACAAATTTTTTTCAAAACATTTTCACTATCAGTAAATAAAAACTCCCACCAATTAGGGATACGTCCTTACGTATTTTTTAAAGATTTCATAATTTTATATTTTTCCAGTCTTCATCGATTTCGAAGCACTGAATAGAGAAGTTCAATACTTATCTTATGCTTCATTAAAAATGAAGAGAAGTAAGGCAATTCTTTACTAATCAGTTCAAGCTTTTCCCACATTGCAGAATAACAATCAGAAACCTAGGTGTCCAGGACACTTTGTTCTCCAGCCCCTGCTGAAATTGAGAGATTGCTTGTTAAGTGACGGTAGCCAATGCCGCGCGTTGTTAGGTAAGGAACTAAGAAATCAAAATAATGTGATTACCATCATTCCCGAGGAGTGGGAATCATATATCGTATGACGATGTCCCACTGCGCTACGATGGAATCATCTAAATTTGCTTTATCTAAAATCATAATTATAATTAACGCCTGTCATGGCGCAGAGGCACAAGCGTGCGCCTGTGTACGCGATAGATTGTGGGTTCGATTCCCACTCCAGGAAACTTAAAAATTTAGTACTCTCATTCCCTGGGTTTGGTAACAAAGCGCGGCGTTGAGTTCTGCCACTCAGCACGCAATGCCTCAATTCGCCACGGAGTGTCTTATCACTAGGTTCTCAGATTCCCTCTGCCTACTCCGCTACATGCGGAATACAGCGTGAAGCTAAAAAAAAAAGAATCACCACCACACAGCTTATGTAGTCTTAGATGACTGGTTGCAGAGTTAAAACCTACCTTAAAATTTAATATTTCTAAAGCGTTCGGAAAGGTATTTTAACATTCAAAGCAAACCAAGTTACTTGTCACATGATTTTTCTCTAAACATAGTGATTATTGACTATAAATAACTGTATATACGATGGTTATGAGTCATTCATAATTTATTTTCATTTCTAGTAATAATAATATATAATAATGCGGCGGTAAGTTCCAACATTCAACGTGCAATATTCTGAATTTGGACAGAAAGCGGAGAACGAAATAATTTGTCATTAGTCTCTCTCACTCTCTCTCACCTGCGGGAAAAATTTCAAACCATATATTTCTTAAACTTATTATTGTCTTATTTATTTTCTTGCAACTTTTGATAGCCATATCATTTGTCCGCTTTATTTAAAAAAAAAAATCCTTAGATATCAGAATCCAATTTCACATTTTCCTTACTCTACCACAGGAAAATATACCATATATTTATTTCAAATATAAATCAAGAGTGAAGTTCTTAATTAACGAAAGTTTCTTTATTGTAATCATTAAAAATCCAACGTCTCTACATAAGCTCTACTAACTTTTTTAAGCATTATTACAAATAGAATTCTCTTTAATCTTATTTCTCCTTAAAAAAAATAAAAATATTAGAAGAAAAAATAACAATTTATCACTACAAGAGTAGTAGTTTAGGTGTTTGAGGTGTGCTATCACAATATTGACGGTGTGGGACGGAGGCTCCGAGCGGCTCATGTTACCGGCTCAATGACGGACTTGCCATTCAAATGGTATGAGATTTACGTTCACACGATGTTTTTCTACCTTTTTTTTTACATCTGTGGCTATTTCTATGGATTATTATATTTTTAATATTTTATTTTAAGGCATGTTTACTTTTGGTTACTATTTTTCTGAGCTTTTTGCTGTTTCTGCTTCTTTTGAAATGAGTAATGTATGCTTTATATCACATATGTTGTCTATTTATGATCTTAAATAAAATTATAATTGTAAATATACATAAATTATTAGCAATCAATAACAATAATATTACTATAAAGTGAACGTCATATTTTGATCTAACCTGTGGTAACAAGAGACTTGGTAACGGTAGAGTCTTATTTTGAGCCAAATCCAGCATAATTTCCAACATTTTGTTGGATTATATGAAATATTGACAATTTAAATTGAATCACGAAAATATTAATATATAAAAATAATTACAATTAAAACGAGAACGATGTGCGAAGTACAAAGAGTTGTGACATACTCGTGGCGCAAGTACAGTTCGTTATGATCCCTAGCAAGGTGTTGAAGATCGTCTATAATTTACATAATCTTCATTGCGGGATGGTTAGTGCACTTATTGGCGCCTTCGTTAGACATCAAAGGTGCTCAAAGAGTCTCGTTCGGGGAAAATGCACTTTTCTATTACTAATTAATTTCTGCCTTCAGCCCTTCACAGCTATCAAAAGGATTGATAAGTAGTAGTCAGTGTAATGCGAGTTTTGTGCCAAGTTAGTTAATTATTATTGTTTTTCTTGAATGTTTCGTTAAATTACCATTTTCTTGTGACAGTCGCAAAAGGGATTGGAAACAAATTGGAAAATAATTTTCATATCCTACCATTATCAAATATAAGCATATTTATTTAACAATAAAAATTGTAGAGCACAATGAACAAATGTAGAGTTCAACCAAAAACTAATAACAATTTTAGTTTCACTATTTTTGGCAATATCACATGCTTATTGAGAGTACAATCTAAACCCTTTCTTAGCACTCAAAACTATGAGAGACCGACAAAATTTCAAGTTAATACGCTTCTTGGTTCTAGAGATTCCTCAATGAATGATTTATAGTTATAGATTATTCATTATACACTGCACCGGTGTGAAGTAGACGTCGTCATTGGCATGCCTTCGTTAGAGATCAAAGGCCGTCTCGATGGCTCGATGCATGCGATACTAATTAATTCTCACGTATCTCCTGTACTTCCTTATACCTCAGTGGTTACGACGCTACCTCGCGACCTCCTTTGTTGATATCCGCTCGCTCCCTGTCGATGTATCGCGTGAATTATTAGAAAAAAATATGATTTAGTCGCTTTTTTTACTTAAATTATATTTAATTGAACGGTTATAGTGTGATGCTGTGGTATATAATTTTAGTCAGTGTAAATGTTGCCTTTGATTCTCCAAATTTCAATTATTTCTATGTTTTTTGATTTGTCGTAGGTGGTGTTAAAAATTTGTGATTTTTAAAGTATGACAGATTTTGGTTACTTATTTATTTTTAAATTTATTTTCAGTCCCTTTAATTAATTTTACAGTGAATTATTTTGTCGTTTAATATTTTTCCAAAGAAACAAATTTAAAATTTTAATATTTTTATTGGAACAAGTATGAAATAATAAAAATGACGTGTTTAAATTAAATACATTTACTTAATGTTATAATTATAAAAATAATTCACTAAATATATATTTTTTAATTGTTATAATATAACAAATTGTTCAAAATATATTTTATTATTTTTCAGTAGTCAACTTTTTATTGTTCAGTAAGAATTTACTATACTTGGTCAAGTATGAATGTATCTATAAATTAGCTCAAATATCCGTCGCTCTATCAGTATGATAGAGAACGTACGCGAACTGTAGAATTCAGATTGTAGAAAGGAAGCAAATTTAATGAGAAAATTATTACCCACTTATTGATTGTATTTTATCTCAAATAATTTTAACGTAAAAAAATGTTTAAATTTTTTATTTTTAGTGGAGAAAGCATTATTTATAAAATTTTGGTTTCTTTTAAAAAGGAAATATTGTACTTATTTTTATAAAGGATGTAAAAGTAAACTGTGGCTTATAAATAAGATGGGAGTCAATTTTAATTTTTTTTTAATGTTATTTTAAGAATTTATATTTTATTTTAAAATAGCATTTTTGTTACTATTTTTCATTTCTATAAAAACATTACATAGAAAATGTAACATCTAAATTTGGCAATGTTATTACTTTCGCTATTTACATAAATAAACTTTTTAATACAAAAACTAATATTTTTCAATAGTAAAGAACCTGTATGGATTTTAAAATTGTACGTAGAGTATAAATTAGATGTGATATTTTTTGAACGTGAAACAAAGCTGGTTTAGCCATGCCCCTACTGTTTTGTGTTCGAGGGACGGTGTCAAAGCTACCTGCCATCCATACAATCGCTTTCGACCATTCTCAAACTCAAAGGACGGTCGCTGAGCATTGTAGGCGTCAATATCATGTTTTGTCTTTATTTGGTACCCACCAGAAGGATAGGTAATGATCGATAATGGGATACTATACCCTCGTGTGAAACTGCGGATGTACGTAAATTAATACTCCCTCTAGGCCATTGAAGCTAAATAAGGCGACGGACACACTGGCTGGGAAATTACGCGCCTATCCACCTGCGATACGCGCCCCCCGCCGCCGCCGCCCGCCGCCCCCGCCCGCCACGCCGGCCGCGACGGCCGCGGCTCACGCTGCCTCTATTCATTTCTACAATTAATCAAAATTAAATCAAGCCAACGTACACTAGTTGAATGTAAAACGTAATACAAAGCAGTACAGCACTGTTTCGTGTGGCAAATCGTTGAGTAGGCGTGTCCCCCGCGAAGAAATCTGGCCAATAGAGTGCGGTAACAAAATATCCGTATTGGCTATTAGGAGGCTCCGCCTGCCCGCACCGGGGGGTCGCGCGGTCAGTGCCGAAAGGGCGCATGGGGGGCGGCGCGGGCGGGCGCTTGCGACGTTGCTGGAGCGAGGCGGCGAGCGCCGTCTCAGTTCCAAAAGGCAGTGCTCTGTACCGGGAGGGTTGTGAATTAGGATTTTTTGAGTGCGAGCGGCGCTGCCGGCCTCGAGGGGGGTTTTCTCGTTTTTACAAAGCGACGGGCGGCGCCGCGAACAGAAGCGCTCCGGACGCCGCGGCGAGCGCTCGTGTCGTCACCAAAAACATACAGTCTAGACAATTTTCGCGATTTTTCACCGTTACGGAAAATTTTCTTCTGTACTCAGTACTTAAATTTAACGAAAACATTCTAAGACCTAAATATTCACAAACTCTATTTAGACTTTCAAAAGTGTAGTTTAGAACTTTTTTCAAGTGCGCTTTTTATTATAAAATAAAAAAATATAAAATAATCGTCAAATTTTAATTGTGATATTTCTACTATGAAGCGGATCGAACTTAGTTGGCAAGTAATGAAAAGTTTTTAAGCTGAGAGCACACCGGCCGTAGAGATGCAAGCGATGAGCGCCAACGCGAGCGCGCCCAGAGCGCCACAACGCTCCCCCTTCGCCATACAAGAGTTGCTGGGTCTCTCGGACAATAGAGAGAGTAGAGATAGATACTTCGAGAACCGTGATGGAGATAGAGTTCTTAATTTATCGGAGAACAGAGAGCCGAGGTCTGCGTACACGCCGCAGTTCCCTCTGCCGGCCTCGGTGGCGAGCCGCGTTGCCTACGCTGCCGCCTTCAATGCACAAGCGGCTGTGGCTGCTGCATTTTTACCGGGACCCCCGCTATTACATCCCCCACCTGGTGAGTACATTACTTTAAAGCTCACAAAAATATTACAACAAGTCATAGCCCTTAATATTCGTTATGATGCACGTTTAGTATTTATTTAGTTTAAAAAACACTATTTTAGTAGAATAAATGTCATTTTTATAGTTGTTGAAATAATTCCAATAAGAACACCTCATATCAAACACCTCACAAAGCCTCAAATACTCAACGTACTAACATTTCACTTCAAAACCGTTAAAATACCAAAAAAATAAGCCACAAGAATTAAAAATCACATGACACGATCGAGTATCTCGCTTCAAACAAAGCTTTGCTTGAAGCAGGCGGCTGTTCGACGCGTTTAATTACCGTTTTTTCTTTATTATAATTAGCTCTTTAGTGAGTAACACAATGGGCTTTATACGTCGGCATATTGGGTTTCCACAACACATTAGTTGCTATAGATTAGTATACTATATAATATTTCGTCATCTTCACATTCAGTGTAGAGTGTAGAGGCAATTGATGGTTTATTAAGAGCTTATTGTTGACTTTGATCTCTCACGCTTAAGTATTTTGTAATCTAATACAAGTCCTTTTTAACGTGTTGTAACTTTTAAATTGAGAGGCAATTTAAGAAATGCAGTTCAATTATCATTTGGTTATGATGTGTCTCTACGTTATTTGTAAACTATATATTTTCTTTAAGAAAAAGAGAAAACATATTTAAATTCTGAATAGATTTTTATCCAATAAGATACATATTATACTATAAAATATAGGAATTCATTGGAATGAAATCACTAATAAGATTCGTTGCCTCAGTCCGTCATTACATGAATATGTCTTCACGCAACAGTCTGAACAAAATAATTCTAATAAGATTATTTTGTTCTTGTATGTACATTACATGGAAACACATTTTAAAACTAGTTTAATAAATAATAATTTATATAAGTAAGATATTATTAACTTAGAAACCAAAATGAAAAAAGCAATACAATCTATCTAGAAGTACAAGTGAAAAATTCTTAAGCTTCTTACTTCAAACATAAGAACCATTAATATTATTATTATAAATGACTCCATTTAAACATATTCCTTGAGATATAATTGCAAAAGTAATTGCATTCGCATACAAATCTGCTGTTATCCGGTTTTTGCGTGAGATCCACGCGCCGTCGGACGCCGAGTGAAAGCTTTCATTTACCGTCAAATATTCTTTCATTGATAAGCAAATTAATGAATCTTTAATGATTTATGAGTTTAATTCACACTGTATATAATAAATATAAATGTTTTTCCTTATAAATATTTTTTTTAAATTCTTATTGTAATAGCACTCTACATTTTTAACTTACTTAAATACATCCTCTTGTAACATCAGTAGTAGTAGCTTGTATATTTTAACAAATTAAAATATTGGTATAGATATGGTATACATACATGAATATGCATTTAACAGAAATAAATTTTATTTTTTGAGATTAACTATATATAAAAACCTTATACCATTTTAGTTATCAAAATTATTTTACAGTATGTATTGTAAAATAATTTTTTTATTAATTTCACAAACTCTACCATAATGAAAAAAGTAGATATTGCCTCTACATTACTAAAGGTGAAAAAATAATTTGTTATTTTTACACCTAATGTGAACTTTGATGTTATCAAGCATCGAGAGCTCTCCCCGTATATTTATATACAGAGGGTGTCCCATCAATCACGCCTTAGTTAAGACACCTCTAGTTCATTGGATACTATTAACACCTCATTATTCGATGAAAAGGATCATTATTTTCTTTTTTTTTATACATTTTTATTTGATTTTGCAATTAAAATTCATGCTGTCGATATGTTTTTTAGTTATTTTTTTCATTTCGTGTAAATATTTAGTAGATTTGTAGTTTTGGACTAATTTCAATATAATAGCATGATTTGAATTATTTTTCTTATTTATTCCGATTTACATTTAAAATGTAGACTTAAGATCAATCTAGATTTTATTCTAACGATTGTTTAAAATAAAAAAGGCATCTTAAACAATAATACGCTTTGTAAGCTTCACCTGAAATATGTAAGTATATTCAGTAAAGATGATAAGCCTACAAAATCAATATTAAAATATTCTTGATTAAAATAGGTTGTTTCGAAACAAGCATTTTCGAATCGTCAATTGTCAAAGGTGTCAGTCCTGTCAGTCGGTTCGTCAGCTCGGAAGGCATTATATAACTAAATATAATAAGTATTATTTAATGCTACTTACTATTATTAATAATTCTTTAGAAATGTATATTCGTAGAACAAACTCCTCCATTTTATGGAGAAGTAGAGTAAGAAATAAAAAAAACAGACTTTACATTTCTTATAATATCTTGTATTTTATTGCAGTAATCATCACACAGACAGACATTAGGCATTATTATTATATAGTTTAGATTTAGCACAAATTTTAGTGTAGGCCAATCAATACGGCAATGAGTGCATTGTGCTCGGGTACCTAATTCAGTGGAACAAAGCGACCCTCTCAATGCGTATGCGCTGCATTATTGTTCTATATGAAAAATAAGCTTCAAATCATAGTTTTAAATTAAATTTTTAACCAACTTTCAAGACAGATGCTGTTATGTGAATATTTGGAAATATTTTTAATGTTCTCTTAAGGTTGCTTGTTTAAGAAGTGTATCATAGATTTATAAAAATATCATTTATATGACGATATATTGTTTAGAGAATAATATAATGTACATTATTAATATTATATGGATATTAAGATTAAGCGCGGCGTTGAGTTCCGTCACTTGGAAATGCAACGTCCAGAAAGTGGACAATAGAATGTCTTGAATATCTTGGTTCTCTTCGAATACCTTGCTATGTGGTAAAAAAGCTACATAGTTTTGCTGTGAAAAAGTGCCCTGTCGAAAAAGAAAAATATGCAAATATATCGCTCTACATGCCTAAGTGGTTTGGTAATAATGTATTATTAAAGCAAACTCAGCCACCACTCAGCACGCAATGCCTCAATTCGGCGAAAAGTGGGGACAGAATTGTTGCAAGAGAACGGAGTGTCTTAACACTAGATTCTCAGGTTCCCTCTGCCGACCCTGCTATATGCGGGATATAGCGTGAAGTTAAAAAAAAATTAAAGCAAATATAATTTAAAACACACCTAGTATTCTAATAATTTAATTATTATGTTATTTCGGAGTGATATTGTATTATGTTTTTTTACTTAACCCTCATCTTAATCGCGATGCGGTGTAAGTAAAAGAGATATAGTGTAAAAACACATTTTCTTCAGTTTAAACTTACTTATAGACATTCAGTGTTCAATTCAGCTCTGCTTTGCTATAAATATCTATAAACCTATAATAAAAGCTATATTTAAACTCACAGTATTACAATATTAACATAATATTCTATAGTAAGCTATGCAATTCTATATAGAAATATATAGATAGTATATCAGCTTGTATATTTGGTTCTCCTTCGAGTTCTATCATTGATTAAATGCTTTGGCGCATAATTATAATACATATGTCTTCATATATGTTTGTACGTTATTTTAAGCTCCTTCTTCATTTTACTGTAAAGAAAAAATAGGAAAATGGGGAACTACATACATATATAGCTTCACGCTATATCCCGCATATAGCAGGGTAGGCAGAGGGAACCTAGTGTTAAGACACTCCGTTCCCCACTTTCCGCCGAATTAAGGCATTACGTGCTGAGTGGCGGGACTCAACGCCGCGTTTTGCCTTGTTACCAAACCCAGAAAATGAAAAATTTCATTTCCTGGAGTGGGAATCGAACCCACAACCTGTCGCGTTTACAGTCGCACTCTTGTGCCTCTACACCACGACAGGCGTCTAAGGAAATGGGGAATGGGGAACTAAGTACTTGTTAATACTAAGTACTCTCTGCCTACCTTGCTTTACAAGGAAGCAGGCGATGTTAAAATTCATTACACACATATCTTATGTAAGAATAGAGTGCGTTCTCTTTGATTACTATTAAAAAAAAAGCGTGAAACTGAGTAAAAACATATATTAAGTGATTATAAAGTTTATGAACCATAATAATTTATTTAAAAACTAAGGTATGTATGGTGAGGTGAGCGAGAGGGTTAATGTATGGTCTTTTATCTGAAATTCTGTTTTTATAATTATCGTTATTATTATAAACTCTAGTTTAGAAAACATTATTATCAAATGTTAGACGTAATATATCCGCATATACCGCCTCCGCCTACCCTGCGGTAGGCAGAGGGAACCAGAGTGTCAAGACACTCCATTCTTTTTCAACAATTCCGTTCCCCACTTTCCGCCAAATTAAGGCATTGCGTGTTGAGTGGCGGAACTCAACGCCGCGCTTTGCCTTGTTACCAAGCCCAAGTAAATGAAAATACTAAATTTTACATTTCCTGGAGTGGGTATCGAACCCACAACCTGTCGCGTTTACTCTGCGCCACGACAGGCGTTTAATAATATTTTTAATTTTTATAATTTTTCATACTAGTGATTGATAGTTCAGTAGTCTGTATATACTCTCTTACACTTATACTCTCCTCTGAATATACACTTAGACTCATGGAATGGAATATGGAACATGATTCCTTAGATTTCAAATTTCAACTTCAACTCCACCACAACATCCTCAAATTCAATTCCACGACCTACATACTCGTACCTCATTGTAAACCGAACAACAGCCACAAACGTAAATCGACAGCCCTAGTCAAACAACAAAAAACTATGAAACCACAAAAAAGGTGTATAAAGAGAATTTCATGACAAGACGATCAAAAAACAAAGTGACATTATTGAAACGTCCATATCAGCTAACCCATTATCAAATTGACGAATCTGTTGAGTCCTTTATCCCTTTATGTAGAGGCATTGTGTCGGTACAAAGGCGAAGGTGTGAGCCCTCCGTGTCTTGTCTTTGTCGCATTCAAACCGGGTTTTTGCTGTTCGGAGGTGTTGGTTGTTTGTTGACTATCCACATTATTATTAGACTCGTTAATAATGAATATATTATATTATACGAATATACTTGCTTTAGAACTAGAAAATAGTTTTAAGTTCTTTGAGTGAGTTGAATTTAGTTGTTTAGATTTCTTATTGTTTATTTTTTTAATTACTACAATTACTATTCTGCAATATTGTTTTTCTGTTCGATAATACATATATATGATATGAATGATGATAATAATATAATAAATATATTTACCCTTGAAATATAAACTTTCCTACTCATTGAAGTAAATTTCGATTTTTCTCCAACTCTAGTTAATGTTTCATAAAAATACGAAACAAACTATAAAAATAATTTTGAGTTAACTAATTTTCAATATTATTATATTTATGTTGTTGTTGATTTTTGATCTTCGTTAAAATGCTATCGCCTTTATTTATTAAAAAAGGAAATTCCATGCGTTCATATTGAGTCAAATAAACAAATTAATCCATGTTATATCGATGATTTAGTGGTTTTTACATAAAATATATACATATTTCAGTGCTTTATTGTTTGATCTATCAATCTTCCATTGTTGACTCCACATTTACACAAATATCTTAAAAGCCTAAACTTATTATTATTTTCGATAAACAATAGAGTATTTATTATGGTAGAAATTTGTAATTCAACATGGAGTGAATATGATCTAATTTTTATAATTTTGTAATATAAATTTTGAGTATTTTTGTCCTTAAAGTTTTAAAGTAAACCTTACTTTGGCGGTAAAGACATAGGATGTGAACAAAGCGTGCCGGATGACTGTTTCTAACGCTTTATATTTGCACTAAAGGCCAGGTGGGCCTTCAAATATGTTCGGCAAATTAAAAATTTGGATAGTGAGATTGTATGAAACTTGAAACCACGTACTTTTAGAATTGCATACTTATGTATCCAAATTTGTATAATAAGAATATAAATTGGTCACATTTGTGAATAATTTTTTTTCAATATGAAATTTATGTATTTGAAAAACCTGTAGTTTTGAAAATTACGAATAGTAAGTCTCAACAAAAACTTCAACTTATAGATAGTATTTCAAAATATCTTCATAATAGTCGGTAAAATATAATTAAAGGAGATGTATCCAAGATTATTAGTTCTCTTCTACCTTACTATATGTAGAAGATGTGTGAAGCTATGTGTATACTAGTTCAAATAATAAATATTAGATGTAAAGGTTAAAAAGACAAACATCATAAGCCTGTAGGTCACAACTTAGTTCTTGTCAATACAAGATATGATAAGTGATTTTACCTTCGATCATCTTATTTATATTATAATGCTATTATAGTATAATTCTAGTGGGGAACGGAATTGTTAAAAGAGAACAGAATGTCTTAATACTAGGTTCTTTGGTTCCCTCTGCCTACCCTGCTATATGCGGAATACAGCGTGAAGCTGAAGCTATAAAGAAGATACAGAACGTCTCTAATACTTAATTAGAGATTGGAATTCTGGTTGCGAGCACGTTTAATTAATTTACTGTGTTTGAAAGGAGTCAATTAAATTACAAAATATATAAGATTTAAGGGTTTATAAATCGTAAAAAATAATATATTGCAAATATACAAGTTTTTTTTTTAATTTTTACGATTTTTAAGCCAATTTCTTAAGTTCAAAACTGTGTTAATCATTGAGGCTTACTGCGAAGATTCGTTAAATGATATTCTAATTCTTATCCTAGACACTACTATTGCAATATACGTGACATATATTAAGAAATATAGACACTTTTGATTTTACAGGAAATATTCTAACTTTTTGAAGAAAAACACGCTTCACGCAAACTCAATATAAAAACAACTGAAACTAGCATCTAAAATAAATTTTAGATACTTTGAATCTAAAAAAAAATTTGTTTAGAAGTTTAATTTTTTACGAAGAATTCTAGGTCACCCTGACGCAAAGAGACAGCATCTGACTGTGAACACGACGGTTTTTAGTTTGATTGCCGCTGGAGGGAATAATTCTCTCTTGTGATGCAAAACAGCATTAAATTTTGCCACTGACGCTGCAATGTTATGATTTCGGATGGAAAACGGAGAACAGAGTGTCTTGATATTTATTTCTAACTTGAGGCAAAAATATAGAATAAATGTAACAATCTCCTCATTCGTAACAAAGTCAGCTGTACGTGAACACCCAACTTGTATCGATCGCGCAAATTAGACAAGCACATTAGCGCACTAATAACATACGGAACCCTGTACACACACATGCTTACTTACGAGTACACACATACAATAAACATTTATTACAGCAACTGGTATATTATCAGGGTAGTCGAAGAGAATCTAGTGTCAGGACACTACGTTCTCCGCTTTTCAGAATCTAAAACATTGCTTGTTAAATGGCGAAATGAAATTTCGCATTTTGTCTTACATGGATGGAGGAATGAAAATAATGTAAATAGGTATAATCATTTTCTTGTGTCGTGGAATCGAACCCACAATCATCGAGTTCACTGTCAAAAGTTGTCTTTATTGAATTTCTAAATTATTAATTGCCTTTTATCGTCGCCTTCCTTTTTAATGAAGTAAGCTAAGAGAACCTAGTGTTAAGACACTCTGTTCTGCTTCCCCCTATCGAGATATGGCATGTTAGGTGGCGGAACTCAACGCTATACTCTCTTGAGTTAGATCGATCGCCATCTTAGATATTTTTAAATATAATAATTTAGTTTTTTAATGATATCTCATTAATCAGTAAAACATGAACCTATAAAATTAATGAAGAATGATCTGTATAAGAGAGATCTGTAATTGGAAATCTGCACTTTCATATTTATGTAACTATGTAAGTATCTGGAAAGAAATTTAGTGACTAAAGCAAATACTTGTTGTCAAAAAATATATACAATTGAGCGGGAAGAGTGTATAAAAAGTTATATATAGCTTGAAATGTACTTTAAAATAACAGTTGTAGTGAAAAAGAAATTAGAACTATTTTTTAAGAATGTACTTCTACCTTCTAGTTTCTTTTGATTACAAGAAGAACAATAGTGTAGTAATGTGTTTTTTTCTATTAATATTATAAATACGTAAGTATATACATGTACGCGTATTTGTTTCTTTTTCATCAAAAATCTACTAAACAGATATAGATGACACTTTACAGTAATATAACTTATACATTAGAATAACACAGACTACAATGTTTAAAGATTTGATATTATTTGGCCACAATTTAACAATCTATTATGGGTATAAGGAAAAGTTCACAAGAAAAAATTGAGAATATTTGACAACAAGAAAAAATATTGGTAAGTATTATGATTATTTATATTAGCTAAGTTTTCTATTAGTATTAAGGTCTTTCGTGGCGCAGAGGCACAAGCGTGCGACTGTAATCGCTGTAAACATAAAGGCTGTGGGTTCGATTCCCACTTCAGGAAATGTAAAATTTTAGTTTTATCATTTCCTGGGTTTGGTAACAAGGTAAAGCGCGGCGTTGAGTCCCGTCACTCAACACGCAATGCCTCAATTCGGCGGAAAGTAAGTAACGGAGTGTCTTAACACTAGGTTCTCACTGACTACCGATTCATAATAAAAGACTGCATCATATTTTGTTATTCTCCTTACTGGACTACTGTACTGGATTGGATTTCATCATCATCATCATCATCATCATCGTACTGGATTGGACTGGTTATAATCTTAGCATAGATAACGTCTATATACATATACAATCTGTTTATTTTCTGTATATTGACACTAGCAAGAAACATTTTTAATGAATCCCTATATACCTGATACACGATACGATGACGAGTATCAGGTATGATTGAAAGGTTATTTTAACAATAATTTAAAGAACAGTTTACAATTATCTCGCAGACGGCCGGCTCCACCCGAGAGGGTCGTCTAACGTACGCGCACTAACACGCGTCTGTGGCGTTGTGTGCAGTTAACCCTTCCTTGTAGAACCAGTTTATTTGCTTATGGTACAAATCGTAAGCTATATATTGGTTTAGGAGTTTATTTTACAGTGTTTTGATATACTGTTTTTTAGTATATTGATGTACATACAAATTGATAATGAATTTATATCTAACAATATCGTCTCTATGTAGAGACGTTGTCACAAATCATAGAAAACTTTTTTTAATTTATTTTAGTAAGTGATAAATATTGTCTAAATTGATAATTGAATTTAGATACTTATAAATTTCAATAGAAAATAAAGGATATATTTTTATATACATATATTATACAGACCAAAAAATAATAAACAAATTGGTGTATCACCAGACTCTCCACTCATCTCCCAAAGTAAGAAATATATTTGAAAGTTAAAACGTAAATATACCAAAAAATCATCTATAATATATAAAAGAAATAGACAAAACTCTATTTTGTATTTTTACAGTCTACATACAACTATCATACTAAATAAAACCAAAAATAAAGTCATTTTTAATATAATTATAATTCCCAAACCGCGTCAGTCAGTGTCTTCTCCCACGCACGCACTCGTGGAGGAGAGATTCGCGCGGAGGTGTGAAGCGAGAGCTGTTCGCGGATATTAGCCGCGCCCGCGCCTAAATGTACTGATGGCAAAAAAATACATTACTATTTTTTTTTTTATTTCAAGTGTTAAATGAGTGACACCTTGTATGACATATAAAAATAATAAACATATGAAGAAATACTAGTTCTATCATAACAAAGAGTCTCCGGAGTGGTCTCTTACACTCTTCTAAGAAGCTACATGACAAATTAGGGATTTCTGCGCATAAGGCAATAGTTAAGCTTTCTTAGATATATACAGGTGGTATTGTAAAGTTTATTTATTTGTCATCATGAACTTCAAGCATCTCCAGCATTTAAGAGAATAGGCAAAGAAAATAGTTACTCCATTCTGGAGGATAGAAGATGGACTTTGTTTACATAGACAACATAGCTGAAACGCACCGTACTTTATTTTTTTCTTTTTTTCAGCTTTACGCATATATTCTTGCATATAGGTGGGTAGGCAGAGGGAATCTGAGAACCTAGTGTTAGGGCACTCCGTTTTCTTACAACAATTCCTTTTCATATTAGGTCAAATTTTATTTTACTTTATAAATACTTTAAAAGTATAAGATCTACAATTGTCACATTGTGTGTACAATCAGATACTATCGAGTGCGTCATGATGGCGTCAATTGATTTTAATATTTATTCAGTACAAGAATAATGCATATAATATAAAAACAATACGCGCATAATCAGCACATATATTAATAAAATATATCATCATTTTTTTAATGTAAATATGTATTGTCCACCGTGAAATTATTTTAAAAAATATAAGAAATAAATGTGTTTTCAGTTCTGTTAATATTTTTCAAATTTATTTTTTATTCGCAATGGCAAAATGTGAAATATATTCCCTTAAAATATAATTTAGTCATGAAAGTTTCTATTTCTCTTTCATGTAACTTACACCATGTACTTTTGAAAAAAACATAAATAATCTAAAAAAAAATTGATTTTCTTTTTTTATTACGACTTCTACCAATGATGATGAATTATGATATTTATAAGTAGTTTCCGTATAAAATAATCATATAATATATGTGATAAATTCCACGAAATCCTTATACTTCAAAAACCTATATCAATCTACTTCGAGTTTAAATGACTGAAAATTATCTATTTAAAATAAATCAGCATGATTATTTAATTTTTCATTCATTCAGTCATGTGGTGTTGCGAAATCAATAGGCACTTCTAAACTGAGAAAATTAAAATAAAAAATATAAAATCCTTGTCTAATTAAAAAACATTTACATTTTCGCTTTTCTCATAGGAAAAGACTAGACTGCTACTAGACATAGAAAACCTAGTGTCAACACATTCCGTTCTCGTCTTTCTACTCAAATTGAGACATTGCGTGTTGTGTGACGGAACTCAACGCCGCACTTCGTCTTACCAAAGTGAAAATTGTATTTTGATTGAAGATTAATTCCTTCGAGAGGGAAAGGAACCCAAAATCACTTGAGCTTACAGTCTAACACTGTGCCACGAATAACCTGATTTTGGTCCCCAATTTTACCCTACAAAAAATAATTCGAAAAATCTTTCGTTGTACACAGTACCACAGGGACTGAGTCGTCTCTTCATAGCAACAGAAGTTTTTCTAGCCGTATGAATGTACAGTTTAGGCATTGTCGGACTCGTATAGGGCCCATAACAGGGAACTTATTAAACCATATGTGATCTACATACGTAATCACTGTCAGGTGATTATGTATGTTGATTGTAGACACATTTACTTTTAATTCACGCCTTCGTTACGAGAACGTAAGAGCAGTTAAATTCTGTTTGATCTTAATAGTTAGATAATGGTAGAGATGATAGCAGCATGATGTTTGTTTGTAGGGATCCCGCTTAGGGTAGTGGGGCAGCTATATTATAAGTAAACGGATGAAATGTTATATGAATGTATTATTATTATGAGCAAAGCATTCGTTTTAGTTTATAGAGTGAGTGGGAAATAACGATTGCATTAATAGGCTATAAGGAATTGCGGCTCTACTTTTGAAATATTTGATATATTTCTAAAAAAATATTTGTAAATCGGTTTTAGTAAAATTAGAAATCATATGTTTATCAGTTTTTTTTGTATATCACTAGAAGTTTAATATTTAAAATTATCTATACATTTATATAAAAGCTTTATTTGACGATTTTAATGGCTGTGTGTCAGTGTTCGATATCAGATGCATCCATGTAAGATATGAAACATAAGTTTGGTTTATATGAAAAATGATATTTTTTATTAATATAATAATTTCCCCTTTATCATATATTACTTGATTTAAAGTCGAGAATATTTTTAAAAAAGCATTTCAAAGTAATATAGTTACACAGTAGAGTAGTGTCTGTCTTTAAGCACGATGGTTCTTCAATCCCTACTTAGGGAATGATAACTTCGAAATTATATATTATACAAAAGAGACGACAACCTAAAAAACGTAATGTACAGTTTCAAATTTGACATCCATCAAATCGAACCAGCCATTACGTAACCTCGTGGTATATTTTTTGAGCCTTCGAGGCACAGGGGGTCAGCGTTTGACTGTTGATGTAACGGGATGGTTATATTGGCATCATTTTCATTTTCTTGTTCTAGTTAAGTAGAGTTCCATTTACCGTGAAATTTCTTAAATTTCGGCAAAAAGTGGAGAATGTAGTGACACGACACTAAGTGCTCTTTATTTATCCTGATAGGTACTCTCTGGCAATCCTGTTGCGCGGGAAAACAGAATTCTTGTTTTTTTTTTTTGTTAAATCATGCTGTATCCCGAATATAGTAAGGTAGGCAGAGGGAACCCGAGAACCTAGTGTTAAGACACTTCGTTCTCTTTCAACAATTCCGTTCCCCACTTTCCACCGACAGAAAAAATGTTATATATTTCACAAAATAATTCTGAAATCAGAAATTATACTAATGACTGAGCCTATTTCCTTAATGCTATGTTTATTTTGTTCCACATAAGTCATAATATTACAATTATTTAATAAGCGTGTAACATTGTTGTTTTAACGATAATTTTTAAAACATACTTTGTATCTAAGTATTTAATAACAATAAATTCGTTTATAATTTATGTTAACCTTAAAGATAATACACGAGTAAGCATTTAATTTTCAATTAGAACATCTCTTTGAATTGAAATGATAATAATAAAACATGACATTTTGTAAGGCAGCTTTTTTTTGTATAAATGCAATCATAACTTGATATAGTTAATATTGTGTCAAAATTTTGCCCATATTATATTTTTTAAATATAAATAATTATTATTTTAAGAAAAAGAAAACCGTGTTTCGCCCGTCAAATAAAATGAACTCAACTAAAAATTAAAATTATTACTTATAACTCAAAACCTAGTCATCAGATATTAGCTATTGAGACCATATTAGAAGCACTAGCTATCAAATACAAAAAGGAACATTTAAATTGATTCACCAAGTACAAAGCTGTATGGCAAGACATAAAAATTCAATCAAGTCAATTGAGTTTTCCTCCTATATTTTTGGATATCAGTTAAAATAAAAATTTCTTTATTATGTATTTGCCTTTGCCTTTATGTTTATAAAGCCTTTTATATATTATAAATATATTTAATATTTTTATTAATATTTCAGAGGTACAAGCGTGCGACTGTAGACACGACAGGTTGTGGGTTTGATTCCCACTTCAGGAAACGTTAGTATTTTCATTTCCTGGGTTTGGTAACGAGGCAAAGCGCAGCGTTGAGTTCCACCACTCAACACGCAAGGCCTCAATTTGCGGGAAGTGGGGAACGGAATTGTTGTAAGAGAACGGAGTGCCTTAACACTAGGTTCTCAGGTTCCCTCTGCCTACCCTGCTATATGTGGGATACAGCGTGAAGTTAAAAATATATATATATTATTAAAAATATTAAATGTCTTTAAAATATTATAATAACCTAATTCTTAAAAAGAAAGTGGCGTTACTCAAAATTTCTGTAACACATGATTTTGTTAGAATTCTTTCAGAATTATCAAATTTCGTACAAATTACGATTTGTTGTGTTAGACATAATTCAGATTGCAATGTGACTTCAATTCATAGAAGTAGGAACATATCTACTTCCCGAAGCTGTATTGAAAACTCAGCGCATTTTTTTTATTTTGATATTTTACTCTATCACTTCCATCTAAGAATATTGCGATTTAGAAAGCGAAATCTAGCACTGCGATTTCTCTATAATATATTCTTCTTCGTAGTCGTTGTCTTCATAACTGAAGGTCGCGTCTGTGAAAGTCATGCGTTGCATTGGTGGTCCTCTTTTTCCACTTCGTTCGGTCTTCGGCGTCTCTCAACACAGATGTTAGAGAGAGCCCAGTAATAGCAGATTCAATAATATAATATATAATAAATTTTATTTAACTTTTATTAACAATAAAAATATTTCTTTAAATGGCATTAAAGCCCACAATCAGGACCTATTGTAAGGACCCAACTGTAACTAAATAATATTTAAAACATGAAGCAGTGGAATTTTCAAGTGAATTAATCAGAATATTTATTATATTGATATATATTATTATATTGATATATTGCTTGGTGGTAGGAGGTTCGTCCTCCGTCTGGCTCGCGACCACTATCATGTCAAAGACGAACCGCCAAATATCTTATGATGTGTTCCGGTTCGATGGCATGTAAGCCAGGTTTTCCCCTTTCCCACCCATCCTTTCCCCAAAATGTGGTGGTTCCGATAGCGGACTACTACACTATCCTCCCTTTACATCTGTATCCTCTAGGTTGGCAACGCATCTCTTGTGTTGTAGATGTTCATGGGCGAAGGTAACCACTTACCATCAGGCGGTCCT